>JAMKPZ010005330.1:0-19770 GCA_024699675.1 Amphibolis antarctica | reverse complement strand
TGCTTGGACTTGCTCAATGTGTATGGCTGCAGCTGACCCCTTGTGGGTCTTGATGGAGAGGCTTGATCAAGGTGGAGCCAACATTCAAGACAAGGTGGAGATTGTTGTATTATGTTTTGAATGATACTAATAATGTAATTAGTATAAGGGGCATTTTGGTCCTTTGGAAAACCCAAGCATTATATAAGCTTGGCTAGGGTTTTCCAAAGGGTATGAGTTGTGAGTTTGTAACCCTAGCCTCCACAGAAGAAAACCCTCTCCCTCTCCATCCGTGGATTAGCCCTAAGTTAGGGTGAACTACGTAAAATCCGGTGTGCACTTTGTTTGTGTGTTTTGTTTGGCGATCCTCCCCTCTTCCCTTTCTCATCGCTCACTCTTCCGTTTGATTCCACTGTGCTTCTTTGGTTACCACGCATAACAGTTTTAAAGGTAAAAAGACCATTAAGAAAATGACATGAAAAAACTATTAGACTTGATGATATTCCTGTTGTGGTTTAGAAATGTATTGGTGGAGTAGAGATTAGGTAGATCAATATTGGAAGTTATTCATCTACTTAAACAACTAACTGGAAAATTTAGGGTTCAAAAGGACCTTCTATGGTATTCATTGATTTAGAAAAATCTTGTTAAAAATATTATTATGATGGTCATTAGAGAGAAGAAGCATATTCATTTGCTATATTGATATTATCAAAGTTATGTATGATAAAATTGTAACTAGTTTAAAAATTATAGGAGAGAAAAGAATTTTCAACATAGATTCATAAGGGATCCTTTATAAGACTAGGTTTGTAAATGAATTGAATTCAAATCTAATATAGCAGTATCTGAATTTGTATCTGATTTTTTCCAGATTATCCAAATCTGTGCGATTAATATTTTGATAGTCATTTGCATATTCAAATTCATATCTGTCAAATATATTCAAACGTAATATCCAAATCCATTAAATATTTGAATTCGAACATTTGATTAACCAAACGATCCTAATTTGAATATTTGTTAAAGTCTTATTAGGGGCTTTTTTAGTTTACACTTAGGTTTTGATTTTATTTTTGCTTAGGTTTTTTCATGTTGTTCTTTTTATTTTTATCTATTAATTAGGTGTCTACATTATCTAATATTTACATAAGTACATGTTATGTAAATAGATAATAAAAAATAACACATATCTAACTAGAGAAGTGGATATGAATTGGATTTTAATCAGACAGATACCAAGTGTATTTGAATTCAGTTTGGTGTATATTGAATTTGGATATTTTCTTGTTAAATGAATTCAAACTTGAATTGGATTTCGAATTTCAAATTTCTATTTACTGGCCTATCTAAGACCATACTTATTTTCCTTAAAATTATTAAATAAATTCAATGAGAATTACCTTTATTTATTTTATTTATTGTGACATAATTTTAGTTAATGAATGTATGGATTAATTATAAATTAGAATTATGCTGAGATGCCTTAAAGTCCAAAGAAATTAGTCTAAAATTGAATACATGAGTATACCTTTAGCAATGATAGAAACAATGATGAAAACATAAAATAAGATATTCAGAAAATCTCTAAAAGTATGAATTTTAGATATTTATTATTCATAATAAGTAATAATGGAGAAATTATAAAAGATGTTCATCATACAAATTGAAGTATGTTGGATGAAGAACAATAATATATCATGTACCAATTGAAGTGTCACGTGATAAAAATACCCTTAAAAATAAAAGAAAAATTCTAGAAAAATCTATTTCCTTGTATGTACCTTATGCATTGACAATCAGATTGTTAAACACGAGCATATTCAAATTTAAACATAAATGCAAATGTTAAGTTGGAAAAATGATTTCATTTAGAATAGAATAGGGGTTCACCAATTGAAGATAAAATAAGGAAAACCTATAAGAAAAATATTTGATTGATGTAGATAAGAGAATTGGTTTAGATGGTTTGATCATCTGTACAAGGCTTATGGATGCATCTACAAAGACATGAAAAATAATTGATGTAGGTATACATTGAAAGAGATAAGGGAAGAGATAAGAAGACTAAGGTTATATTTGTTAATGAGATGAGGTAGGGTGTTTACTGCATGATATTGGTTGCGTATAGAAATTATAATAAAATAAAATAAATGAATAGTAATTGTAGCAGTTTCTTTTACTGTAGCATTAAAAGTAAAATTTCAAAAATGCCCTCATTGCACATTTTCTTTTACTGTAGCAGTTTATCGTTTAATTTTGTAATATGAAATAGACATTGATAAGTATAAAATCCAATCTGATATCACTGTAAAAAAAGGACAAAAATAAAATACTGACTAAAATAAACAGAATAAAATATGCAATTTCAATTACAGCGAAAAATATTTGTTGTATATTAACATGTTAAAAAAAAAATTCTGTTTCTGTAACCATCATTACTTATTTTGTAGTTATAATGCAACAAATAGAAAAAATATTAAAAATGACATGATTTTATTGATACAATAATTCACAACGATTGTGACATTGGGTTTTTTTTTGTATGCATTTTCTATGTTACAAAAAGTTACCTGCAAAAATTTCATTGTATGATATTTATTATTAAATAAATAATTTTCATTGATGGAGGTAAAATTGGAAAATGAATATGCTGATAAAATAAAATTCATTCATATCATGTTAATGTAAAATATTAGATAAGCATGTGGATTGTAATAGTGATTTGCAATATGAATTTTTCGATTGATAGAGTTTATCGTTTAATTTTGTAATATCAAATAAAATCGAATCTGATATCATTGTAAAAAAAAAGACAGACAAAATAGAACACAAGCTGAGAAAGACAGGATAAAATATGCAATTACAATCATTGTAAAAATATTTGTTATATACCAACATATTAACTCAAATTTTTACTATTTTTATAATTATCGTTACCTATTTCGTAGTTGTAATGCGTCAAAAGTTAAAAATATTAACAACGAAACATGATTTACAAACATATTAAATTGATTTTTACTGTTTCTGTAACTATTGTTACTTATTTTGTAGTTGTAACGCAAAAATAGAAAAAATATTAACAAAACATGATTTAATGATACAATAATTCATTGCGATTGTAACATAGGATTTTTTGTATATGCATTTTCTATCATTATATTACAAAAAAATTTGTACATAAATTTTATTGTATGATATTTAATAATAAATAAATAATTTTCGAGGGTAAAATTGGAATATAGATATTTATTTGATGACGTGTAAATGAGTAACTTTTTTTTAATCTCACATTGGGTTTTGTGCGGGGGTGGAATTAGGGCGCCCCATTGCACCCTGCCCCACCCTGTTCGCAAACAGGGGCTAAAAATTACTTAGAAATAGCAAAAAGATTTTAAATTATATAATTTAGTGGAAGATGTAGTTATGGATAAAAATAATTATAAGGAAATGATTCATGTTGTCAGCACTACATGGTGGGATTAAGACATTAATTGTTGTAGGTGAAATTAATTTGGTGGAAAATCAAAAATTAATTATTGAAAATGGAAAATAAGAATTAATATTATTTAATTTAATAGAAGATTTAGTTATAAATAGAAATGAATGGAAGGAAAGGATTCACACAGAAGACCTTACATAATGGAATTAAGGTATTTTGTTCTTATTATCATCTATTACCAAACAAATGGTACCAACTATTAATTTTCTTGTTTCTAGCTCCTAGATTGACACGAATTTCTTTATTATATGTCAGATGCGTATTTTTCTTTGTTAGTACTTAAATTTATAGTATCTTATTTCTTCTATAAACGTCAATCTTTATCATTAGATTTGTCTACAAGAAGATAACGTTAAATTTCTTATTATCTTTAAAATATTTCGTCTTCTATACTTCAGTCGTCATCCTGAAGTGAAGTGGGCACAGCGGATCGACAAGGTCTTCGTTACTGTGCTATTGCCTGATGCCAAAAATGCAAAAGTTGACCTTGAACCTGATGGCCTATTATTATTTTCTGCAAATGCTGGACTGGAAAACTACTTGTATGAAGTGAAGTTGGAGCTTTATAATAAGGTCAATGTTGAGGTTAGCATGAAGCTACTCATATTGTTTTTGATTTTTTGCTTTTGAAAAGTTTAATTTTGTGCTCTTGAAATTTAATTTTGTGCTCTTCAAGTTATCAAATGACAAATAATTACAGGAAAGCAAAATAATCAAAGGGGATAGGAATTCTGTCTTCATTGTGGAAAAGGCTGAAAAGGGGTGGTGGAAGAAATTACTACGTGGAGATGGGAAAACACCCCACTACATTAAAGTTGATTGGGATAAATGGGTTGACGAAGATGATGATGGTGATCTTGGTATGACATTTGATCCCTATTATGGAGACGGTCTACTCTTGAATGCAATAAATATTAGTTAAACAAGCTTGGTGTTTCACAATTAGTGCTTGATGTTTTTTAAAGTGCTTTTGTACTGCAGTTTATCATGAAAAGTGGTGAATGAGTAATTTTAAATACCATGTTAGAAATACTTCGTTTGTTAGAATGCTCTAAATTATTACCATGAATCTGACAATAATGATAAACATAGTTTCTCTATTTGCAGTCTGATCTGACTGATACTTCTTTATATTGAACTGGCAATTTTCTTGTTGACTCAGGTGCCAATAACTTAGATTTTGGAGGAATGGACTTTTCGGTATGGTTACATATCTTACGTTGGACTCTATCAACTTGTTCACACTATATGATATTTTGATATTGTTTTCCCTAAATATGTTCTGATTTTTATTTTTCTCCCCTTTGTTTTGCAGAAATTTGGTGACGCTGGAGATGATATGGATGCTGATGATGACGAGGGTATATGCAATGCAAATGATCAATTGCTCATGCGATAGTTGAATGCTTTGCTAGGCAATAATAGTCTTAATAGCGTTTTTTGCCCACGTCTGATGTCATATTCGCAGCCCCCACCGGAACGAATGCTGGAAAAACTAACGAAGATGAGATGGATGGAGCTCCAAGCAAATGAAGAAACGCTAGCTGAAGATATCACACCCATTGGAGTTTAAAGTCACTGTTATTGTAGTCGTGGATCGGCCGTGATGATTTTATGTAAGATGCATATCGGCTGGTGGCGTTCTCGGTTAAGTCTATTGATTTGTATAATCACCTTGTATGTTTAAAATATGTGTGCGTTGTTGATTGCATAGTTGTATGAAGAGAATTTATACATACCAGGAGATTGGTATGTGTTATGTAACATTAGGTGCTTTATTTAATTTAATCAATATATGTTATGCTTTCATATTATCTAAGTGCGTTTGGTAATGAATAGTGGATTTGTATTTTTAGAAATAATGAGAAATTATATAAAATAATGAAAAATAATAAGTTAAAATGTTCGTCATTTTTTATCTTTTTCAATAATTTTAAAAATACAAGTTTTATTTTAATATTGGTAGAAAGTTAAAGTTGAAAAAAGTAATTTTGTAAAGTGTTAGAATTACACAGTAAATCATAAAGTAAAAATTTGTATATAAAATTTTATACATAACATTGGAATGTTTCACATGATTTGCATTAAAATTTTGACTTACATAAATAATGAGGACGATATATAAAAATTTATGTCAAAATAGAACATTTCCAAACAAGGCAAAAATGTAGGAGACGGACGGATCTACGGTTGATGCACCATCCACGGGTATAAGAGTTCTCATGACGTATTCTCGCTTGATGGTGGTATTAACAAAGGCTTCGTCATTGAAGCAGAAGATATCAAATGTTAAAATCTGAATCCGTTGGGAACTGTCCTAATAAATAGCGAAGTATACACTTCTACAATTATACTCATTGCATAGATGCTTGCCAGTAATCACTGCTATTACAAATAAATGTCATGTGTTGCTTTCCACAACGGAAGACACGTCGTTTTGACGTCTATTTGTGCTTTAAACAAGATCAGGTTCCAGCTTGAAAAAGCATATAGATCTGTAGATACCGACACATGGAGCAAAAAAGAGGCCTCCTACCCGTGAAGAGTGCCCGGTCAGTGAAGATTCAGCAAGCTACAAATAAGGGCGCTAAATTTAACATAATAGATACTAGAGGAAGCACGCATATAGGCACGCACTCTCTTAATAGAAGGTGAAAACTGCGACCGACTCGGTATATACTTATAAATTGCCGAATCTGAACTTCCGCGGGCTGTACAAACCACAAGCATGTTCTTCTACATGAAGTAGCTGAGTGCTTTCTTTTTCCGGGATCCACCTTCCCCATATATTTCGTTCCACTGGAGAAGCTCACCCATATTTGTCGACTCAGATGACACGCTGGCACAAACCTATTAAAGAAAAAAATGCATTATGCGATAAAGAACAACTGACACTTCCTTGGTTCTGGAAGCGAGTGGAGGAGAATGGTATAAGATGGTGATGATATACCAGGGCACATCCCATTTTGCCGCCGTAAAAAGAATAAAAAATGAACATTCCATTTTACCTACGGACCTACCCCATTTCATGCAATGGGTCTATTCAGACCGGCATCGGATAAGTTAGATGCCTCTCAATTGCGAAAAAGCAGAAAATTACAAGATCCAAATTTCAATAGAATGCGCATGATAAAATGAGAATAAACTAAAGAAACATTTTACGATAATACTCAAATTTAGGGTAGATAAGAAACAGGTTTCGGTGCAAAAACCCTTTTGCCTCCTGAAATTCTTCATTGCAGGCTAACCAGAATGACATCAAGTGTGTCTCGTTTTATCTTCCCCTTGATGTGAGGAGGTATACCGCAAAGTTTCACAAAGCCTAGTTTAAATCTCCTCAAATTTTCCATAGCAAACCGACCATAAAAATATCAAGGTTTTAATGGAGAGCCACATTTGTTAGGCTTTAATATGTTAAATACACTGTACAGCTGCCTTTGAAGAATGTGTGTGCAACATGCAAGGTTGGTGAAGTATCAACTCCATGTTCTAAAGCATCAATAGCACACATGCTGAAAGTCTACGTTCTACACTGCTTGTGAAAGACATCACTTTTTTTTTTGAAGTTCAGATTGGTAATACAAAAGATAATTCCCTCCTCTGAAGCATGTGACTACATGCTAAGCAAGTTTGGTGAAGTGCTAAATTCATGTTCTCTAGTTAACGAGTTATACCTTGATAATAAAATGAGTTATACCTTCTAATCTCTTCTGTGGACAGACTCATTTCCGTAAGCACTTTGAGAAATTTTCAAAGTAAAACATAGCATGAGGGTTTGTCTTGCACATTTCAAGTGATCTATTATTATTTCTTTTTGAAGGATGATGAGGAAGCCATATGACTTCTTGTTCTCAGATGATGAGAAGCTAAATTGTGTTCCTAGAAATGATCAAAGACTATAGTTTTTCTAAGTAGTAAGAAGGTATTCATTCAAGTGTAGCGACTCTTTTACTCTTGTACAATTGATTGCAATGCACAAGGGAAAGAATAATGTTGTAAGCACTGAGCACAAGAATTTGATAACAAACATCGAACCACTTAGGAATTTGATTGCTAAGTATTGTATGTGTCCGATATGTGTAGTTGTATCATTTTG
Source organism: Amphibolis antarctica (assembly GCA_024699675.1). Lineage (NCBI taxonomy): Eukaryota > Viridiplantae > Streptophyta > Magnoliopsida > Alismatales > Cymodoceaceae > Amphibolis > Amphibolis antarctica. The sequence goes on along the minus strand of JAMKPZ010005330.1, from coordinate 12,193 downwards.
TGCCCAAGTGTGATGCAATCTATTACTGTAATCTAGACTCCAATTGTTTAGAAAAAAAGAATAATCATGAAACTAGAGAAACAAAGCACCTGATCATGTGCATACTTAAAGTCATCCATGTTAAGAGGCCGGATATCCTCACTACTGTGTAATGAGGGAGGAGGCCGACCTTCAGATAGTGCCAAAATTCTATCCTGAAATTGCAAAAACACATGTAAATATTCAGTCTTCCACATAGCTGCATAATTTGAAAAAGTCATCCGCACTATCCCAACAACAGTAAAAACAGAATTATAAATGGACCCTCGAAATTATGAGCTGCACAAGGACACTAAAATAATAACAATCTCGTCAATTTTGGTTGATAAACTAAAAAAAACAGATATGCTACTAGTTGCTAAAAATTTTCAATGGATGAAAATCACTGACATGCTTCTTACCGAAGGATATCAAGACCTTGATTGCAACCCAAAGGGTATTTTCATTGTCATTCAATCTCCACCACTATATTGCAAAGCAATACAATGTTGGCATTTACAAAATGTCAGAAATTCAAACCTCCACATATGATTTGTTTGTAGACATAATTCCATCTATGCAGGTAAATCCTAGAGGCCTTGAGCCCTTCCAAAACCATATTTTGCACTTTTGTTCCAAGACTTCGAATCCATGCTCAATTTGAAAAATGGCACGTTATAACAGTGGTAGACCACTTAAAACAGATCTTAGGAACATTATAGATCCTCGATTTATTTGACTGAGACGATTTATTTAACTTCCAGTTTGCAAGATTTTTGTACACCTAGTTGATCACAAGCTGTCAATCCACTTTTGGCATCTTCTCTAACAAGGGGAGACCCAGATAATTAAGGGCACGTTCTCAATTTTGCATCTGAGAATGAAGGCTATGTCCAAGTCTGCCGTACGTCTAAATTTATATCAACTGAGATCTTGTGATAATTGATTGAGGTGGGGTCTGCAAAAGAGCAATGCATCATCTGCGTATTAAAAAGCTTAGTTAACCATGTAATCTCTACTTCACCCATACACTTCCACACTTCAATAGAAAACCTATTTGGTCCAAAAGCTTTTCTATATTTCATTTTCTTAATAGCTTTTTTTAACCTTGAAACTACTAATTCTTCTAAAATAACTATAATTTATATTTATTCTTTGTAATGCTACCGAAAATTTTTATATGAGTTTTCAATAGTAGCTTCATTAAAAAGTTTACTAAAATGACTACATCATCCCTTATTTCAGTTTCTTTTATTAAAACTCTACCATCTTTGTCTTTAATACACTCTAGATTTTCTTCTATTCTCAACCAATTTGTATATTCTATTTTCTCCTTTTTTTTACAAATTATCATATAATTCCTTGGAAGCTTGATTTTTAATTTCACTAATAATTTTCATAGCATTCCATTTTCTAAATTTTCCTCATTTCTATATTTATGATAGGTTTTATAATTTTCTTCTTTTCTTTTATGATCTTTTGTACATCTTCATTCCACCACCAAATTTCTTTACCTGGTAGAGCTATTCCATACACTCCTAAAATTTCTGTAGCAATCTTTTTAATACCAATGAACATTTTATTCTAAAGTTTATTGATTTTTCCATCTATTAATCTCACTCCTTTTAATAAATTCTCTCTAAATATCTTCTTTTTTTCACTTTTTTGGTTTCACCACCTAATTATTGGGTTCTTATGTACTTTAGTCTTTCCCTTCCTAATATTGATTCTAAAATTTATTACTAACATATGTTATGTAAAATTTTCTCTTAAATAATCGTATAATATTTACACATTCTTTGATCTATTTTTCTAATAAGTAAAAGGTCTATTTGACTAACATTTGAAACACTTCTAAATGTAATTAAATACTCTCTTCATAAAATAGCTGTCAGGTACTAAAATCTCACAAGCTATACTAAAGTCTAATATTGAATTTACCTCTAAAAATAATAAATTTCTTTCTATTTTCGAAAATTTAGAAAATAGATTAGATGGATCATATCTATAAGAAAGGATCATTCAACCTATGAAAGGTGCTAGAAAATCAAGAAAAAGTTTCAACTACCTATAAATATAGTGGCACTCCCAAGAACTCAACATTGATCTGATTCCCAATCCTCATTAACATTGTAGCCACTCTACGTTGCAAAGCTTTCCACAACACATTTTCCCAACCTTTATAGAACCTTTATTCAATAAATCCTCCCTCTGTGATGTGCTTTGGAGATATAATCAAGAAATCATCAGATTCACCACCAACCAGACATCCTCCCATATTCCACCATTGTAAGTATGATTTTAAACCATTAAACAACTCGTGCACAACCACTCCCGTAATCTACCACTGAAGTATGATTTCAAGCCATTCCAAAACTCGTCTACAATCACTCCTAGCATGTGGCAGATGGAGCATCCCTACAATCATGTAGTCTTGCTGTTTTCTAGGATCAATGGAAGATCGACCACTGCATCAATCGCACATTTCACATCTACCTACTTGTGATATGTGACGTTGATGCCTTCTTGAAGGTTGCAAGGCCTTTGCCTTATGGTCCAATCACCACAAAAGATGGCATGTAGTGGGGTCCCTGCAAATTTCTTCCTGTGACCAAAACCTAAACACCCCAGACATCATTATGGGTTTCACCAGCATCCATCACCTCTCCCATTTATTCTATCAGAGAGATCCGTGTTTCTCACCTCAAACTCAAAACTCAAGGTTGGAGGGGCAGATGTGAATTGTGAGCTTTTGAGTGTCACATAGGCCTCCTCTACCATAGGATAATCTTCTTCATGTGGGTTATTTGCCAGCCATTTATCTCACCATCTTTCTCTCAACCATTTCTCCTTTTGCACACTCAAACAAAAGTATTTTCATTACAAATATCCGTTGACATATTGACATTTTGCAAGCATGCATCTCATTTTTCATTTGCCAATTCCTAACAAAAAACCAATGTTTAAAACCTTGCAGCTATTGCTACAACATATCCTGCAAGAGTAAATTCTGGAACATGCAATTGATATTACAAATTGGACTTATGATGGACTTGAGATGTAGTTAACTTACAACCATGAATGAGAAAATAGAGTTTGTGTAACCTATTTCATTGAAAAGTAATAAGGTCAATTTATTCTACATTGTCATGGTCAGGTAGTTGATGACCTTAAAATCAGAAAAGACAAGTTTGACAAAATTTACATTCCATCAAATGAGCAACAAAGTGCAAGACAATGGCAAAAAAAACAAGACATGAAAAGAAAGAGAATGGAAAACCTAACCTTTTTTTCTTTTTCCAAAACCTCTCTTATAGGACAATGTGCAGCAGTTACACAAAGATTCTGAAATAACAGAAAGGAAGAAAAAAAATTAGTTGTTAAAAAAAGAAAGAATTTCTCTAATGTTATCGTCATTTAAAAAAATGTAAAACTAAATTTATGAAAATGTAACACAAAGAAAAGAACACACCTTCAAGTCACTTCCAGAATATCCATCTGTCATGCTTGCAACGGCTTCTAGATCCAGATCTGGAGACAACTCTTCCTTTGACAAAATTACTTTCAAAATCTTAGCTCTATTTGCTGCATCCGGTAAGTTGACCATCAATCTACAGCAAAATATACAATTTACAAACCTAATATAAATGAACATATAATCAAACATTTAAAAATGCATAACCAAAAGACGACAGACAGACCTACGAGGAAGCCTCCTAATGACAGCCTCATCAAGGTCAAAGGGCCTATTTGTTGCAGCAAGGACTAGCACACGTTCTTTATCCTTTGTACGCAAACCATCCCAATTTACCATAAATTCATTTTTCATTTTCCGCATTGCTTCATGTTCTCCAGGATTCTCACGTCGTCCCAACATGCTGTCAACCTATTATGGATCCAAGAAGACAACAGCTAACCAAATGAAATTAACAGCTTTAAATTTCCAAGTGAAGTCCATGAATGTAAAAGCATATAACATAAAGAATTTTAGGTAAAAAAAAAAAAAACATGCATCAAGGATCAAGTCAACAAACCTCATCGACAAAAACAACACTAGGTGCAATCTTACTTGCCAATGAAAATACTGCTTTGACATACTTCTCCCCTTCACCAAACCACTATTAAATGGTAACAAGAGAACGTTACCATATGTGAATTTGAAGAAAAAAAGTACACAATTGTTTTCTACGTGATGGTTCCTACATCCAAACAAACAAACCTTTGAAGTAATGCTTGACATGGATACATTGATAAAATTAGCACCAGTATCTGTTGCAACTGCTTTAGCCAACATTGTTTTTCCAGTGCCTGGGGGACCAAAAAGTAGAATTCCCTTGCATGGCTGCAAAACAAAGAACAAATAAATTGATTCTACAACATATTATAGGGCATTAGAATGATACACATTAGCATAGACACATTATTTTTGGCACCAACATTTTATTGATGAATGTTCAGTTTTTCTAATGTTACATTATTTAATTTAGATAAAAAAGTAAAAGTAGAAAATGTAAAACTCATAGCATTCGTTGGGTTTATGGAAATTCTCCTTCTCACATGGTGCCATGCATAGCTTAAGTAGTCTAGTGATCAGCTAATGAGAATACCAATTTCCTAAAGTATGAATCTAAAACCTTATACAAAATGTAGAACACCTATAAAATGATTGTAGGCTTCATATCATGGCTGCCTTATGCCTTTCAAATCAATTCTTCCTTTTAGCAAACCAAAAGTTCCAACCGATTGCATAAATGAAAAACCATTAAAAAGAATGAGATGCCAAAGTCAAACCATATATGGTGTTCTTCGGCTTATGGCAGTTTTCCATGTTGCATGGTATCAAGCAAAGGCTCAAGTATCAATGTTTGACTTCCGACAAAGCAAAACGCAAATCCTATATGAAATTTAAAGCAACTAATAAAGAAACCATAGTCTTCATAGCATGACTCTAGACAATACTCGATTTCTTGTAAACTTGCCCAAATGAATCTCATACAGAATCCCCTCATAGGAAAAATGATGTTCTAAAAGTGCATGAGAATCCAAAAGCACATTTATAAGCAATGGCTGGCAAAGATGGTGATTCAGATATGTAAGTTTGGATGCTGCCATTCAGTGTCATGACAGTTATGGAAGTCTACTGGTTTCATATCTCCCATCCTCTAAGCTTCCCCAAGCAGTGATTAAATGGTAGCATGTTTCCACCCCTACCTCTAAAGTTTGGGTGCAAGTAAGACATGATTATGAGTAGTTTTGCAGCAATGTGAATACATGTGAAATGGATAAACTTTATTTGGTTACTTTATGGCAAAAACATTGCAAAGCAAGATAGCAAAGCATGAAGTGGGGTAATGATTCTAATAATGAAAACAAAAGCAAGCTTGTGCAAACTAACCAAATAATTGAATTGAAATGGAAAACATACAAGATAATGTGTGGCAATACATTTATACCTTTGTGAGCTGACCTTTGCAAAACAGTTCTGGTCTTTGCAAGGGAAGCATCACCAACTCCTTTAATGTGTCTTTCACATGCTCTAAAGCACCAATGTCATCAAAAGTAACCCCTATATCATTGGGTGGAATAACATCAGCCAGAAGCCTCTTTTCGAATTCATTCTCTGTGACCACATCCTATAAATTTCGAATGAAATAAAGAGATTAACAGTTATTTTTTGAGATTATAAAACAATACAAACGTCTAAATGGTGTGTCTATTTCAGGCATAATAGTTAAATGAGAATTGACCTTGAGAGACTTCTTTGAGCATTTAGCATCAACTTGGAGGCTCTGTAGCATGTTAAATCCATGATTGACACTGTGATAAATTTAACCAATGTCACACGCAAGTAAATCAATCTCAACACTTTGGCAGCAAATTTTCTGCGAAAATTAATGCAAGAAAGTGGCAACCTTTCACCAGAGATTATTAGTTTCCCATCTTTAGAAAATTCTTCGTTCTTGTTTTTGAGATGGTGACTTAGAGCAAAACCAACTATTTTGTCAACATCTGAAGAATAAACATCACATGACCAATTGACCATTTCAAATAATTATAAAAGGGATTCATAAGAAAAGAAATCAATCTTAAGCCATTGGGATCATAACACCTGTGACTGAATAAACCACACTAAGAAACTTTGAAAAAGTCCAGTAAGAGGAAAACCATTTTCAATCACCAATCCTACCTACTCTAGGGCAGAAATAAACATACCATGAAGAACATTCAATGTGGTTGTTAGTGGTTACAAGCACACTTCAATAACAGAAAACTACTCACTTTCATTTGATAGTGCTTGATCCTTGATGCAAATTGATTCAAGTTCATTGCATTCTAACCCAGCACGGCTTAAAAACTGCAAAAATAAAAACAAAGATTAAAATAATATTTCACAACAATCCCTTTTAAACAAGAAAAAAAAATTACAGATAAAGGGAAAATCTTACTAAGGTACTTCACAGTGGCAACTATGCTAGGTGCTTATCAGTATGACATGCCCATCTATGTCTTTAGTAATTGATGACTATCAATACACACATCTAGAATGATTTTCTATACTACGATAATGAACATATTGACAATGAAACAAATATAGATGCCAAAATTCTCTTGGTTCTAATTTAAGCAGAATCAGATCTAATATTTGTTTAGGGGCACGTGCATGTAAAAACATCAATCAACCAATCACTGCCTTAATTCCATTGTGTAATCAACAACATGAATCCTTTCCCTCAACTCTTATTCTATATCAGATGAAATCAAGGTTACTAAAGCACCTTGCACTAAAAATGAGTAAATATATCATTCAAATTTTAGTTATTTTTCATATTTAAGATAGTAATGCATTATTAAATGGCATCTTACATTACTACACCTACTTTAAACTTTATACACTGTCAATTAACATGGTAGAGATGTAAAAAAAAAAACTAAATATTTAACCAACACGAAGTATATTAGAAAGTCACATTAAATTAAGCATTATAACACAGAGCAATGGTCAACAACACAAACACACTTTAACCAAATCAAACAATCAAATCATCCACGTGTAACTACAATAACAAAGACAACCAAATGAGATTCTCATCATCTCATTCAATTTCTTCAACTTCAAAGTCGAGACCTCCATCATTACTCAAAGTTTATTCCTCTACCTCCACTATAGGTTGTTTTTCTTTCATTGAATATGTTTCGATCATCTTTCCGTTTGACATCCACTTCCACATCTATGGCCACTTGCATGCTCTTTACTCAAATGTTGATGACATTTATGCTGACACATCAATTTTTTGAAAGTCAAAAAAATCAAAACCAATGTTAATTGGTTGGGCATCCAAAATGATCATGTCAACTAGCCAAAACCAAGTCGAACCATTTTGGCGGTTTGGTCCAATTTCTTAAATCACATGGGTTGCTTTGGCTTGGAAGCATCCTAAGCCAATATACAAGGCTTGTCTAATGGTTTTGGGATCATCTTAGCCAAGCAAACACATTTAAATATAAAATAATTAATAAATATTATCTATAATGTAGCAAGTGTTATTGATATATACACAAAACATAAGTAATATTTTACTACATTTAGATATGGAACTAAGATTAGTAATAATGACCCATTAAAGACTTGCTAAATGCAGTTCGTGAATTTATTATTCAATTCATTTTAAACATTGACATTTGAAAATCAGCATTATATTTGTGTTTGCTAGATTATTGGTTATATGGGTTAAAGAGTTATTCGATAGCCATTTAATCCAAACCCTAATCACCTATATATTATATATAATGTAAAGCCATAATGGAAAAATATAAACATTTTTCTCCTTGTTTTCATGGTACTGAGCCAAGACAGAATCCTAGGGTTTCCCAACCCTAGCCACCACTGGTGCCACTGTTACCTTTGCTAGTCGGTCACATCACCACCTCCCAACTCATTTCAGTTACTCCACTCTCTCCACACATTTCAGTTACTCCACTCTCTCCACTGCTGGCCAGCCACACAAAACACCCTCAGTTCTACCACTCATTCCAGCACCACCACTACTACTATCACTGTCTTCTCACCAATGGCATTGTCAGGCCTTTTCTCACCACAGGGAGTTGGTCAACTGCACTTCTCCGTCATTCTCTGGCCTTTTCCAATTCCTGTAATCTGAGGAAATAGGAGCAGGAAGGGCTCCAGGGGCCACCATCAGCCTCTCCTGAAACTCCCAACCTGACCTGCAGTCCTCCACAGGGGCTATTCTGCCCACAACCTGGCTGCCCCTCTTCCTGCCACAGTTGGCGGTTTCTTCAAATGAACGGCCCATGAATAGGGTTTTCCTGAGGGTGGATTCCTTTTGTCTACCTGTCTTTCTACCTCTAGAAGGCTCACACTAACCTGGACAGCTATATTCTTCTACAGATCAGCAGTTGTCTACCATTTACAGTCCAAGCCAGATTCTCTTCCGATAAGAAATCATGGCTGGTACAGAATCCCTGGTTAGAAACCTTTGTGCAACATCCAAGAAATTGAATGGGAAGAATTACTTGATGTAGGCCAAAAGTTTCCAGACCTTCATTGCTACACAGAAAGGTGAAGCATCCCACTCAACCACTGCAAGATGTCAAGGATAGCTCTTATGATGATTAGTATGCCAATAATGTTGCTGTTATTTCCTGGTTGGGCAATAACTTAAAACTTAGTATTGTATGTGGTGTCATGACACTCTGACTTACAAAAAAAATTTGGGATACCCTAAAAACACAAGATGGTCATGAGAAAAACAAATTTCAGGTGTTCAAGATCTATGAGTAATTCACTCAATGCATGGGTGAGGGCTTTGCTCAGGATTAGTTCTCTACACTACAGGCACTACTTGAAGAAATTGATACCTATTAGCCATTGACAACAAATGTTGCCACCATGAAACACTACTATGATGAACTGGCAATTGCTATGTATCTCTTCAGCCTGAATCCAGAGATCTCCCAGATACGAGGCCAAATACTTGGTGCTGATTTTGTTCCAGATCTTGAGACCATGTTCTCAAAGGTGTTATGAGTTTCTACTAGGTCACCCACACAAAAGATCTGACCAGTCAGCAATGGCAGCCCGAGGACGTGTAAAACAAAGGTGATTTTCATTATTAAATTTCCACTAACATGATTTCTGATACAAAATTAAAATTGAATTCCTTGCCTTTAGTATAACTTAAGTTGAATTCAAAATATTCTACATGTAAGTGATCATGAACAACTGGATCACATGTATTCCATCAGAGAACATGGAAATGAAATAATCAATAAACCATATAAAAAATTCCTTATTAGTATAATAGATATTAAATTCATCCAGAACAACATGAATCTCCAGAATATAAAAAATTGAACTTTATAGAACCCATATTAAGAGAAATAGGTAAAGAATATGGGCCTCCCTCAACAATAAGAAAAAAAATGCTATCCTAAGAAATTTTACAACAGCAAAAGACAGATAGGAAAGATACAAGTATTTTATTTGCTCGTGATCAACATACCAAGTCAAAATCAAACATTACCTGACAAATACAGCAACGAACTTGTTTCTCTTGTCTAGGTAGGGATTCAAAAAGTTGACTTTTTAAAAAAAATTAAGAAAAGTTATCAATATGATCAAATGGCCACAAAAATTGGAATTTTTTTATTGCAAGCAAAGAATTAAGTTGAAATATATTTTTCTAGGAAATCAGGTTGAGCTTCCAGTAATTCTTCTCTATTATAATTTTTTTAAGGTGTCTATTTTCATCTTTACTCCATAAATCATGATTAATTGAGGATTGTGTTTTTTGCAAAGAAAACAACTTTTATTCCGCATAGCCAATGATATTTCTCAAGATTTAATATTAAACATGTAAACCATAGCTTGGAACATGTTCAGAATAAAACTTTTGCACTCAACAAAACATTAGTTGATCGGTGTTATACTGTAAATTTTGATTAATCACTTGCAAATTCCTAAACATCTACATCTAAGGAAATTTTCTGTGACTGACAGAAATCTCTGATAGCAAAGCACTTCCAAGTTAAAAAAATCAGACAATTTGCTTCATTTTGTAAATTTTAAGTGAACTACTTACAGAGCGAATGCTAATGACATTAGACTTGGCTTTAAGAGTTTCAATATCACGGTCCAATTGTTGTTTCCAATTTGTAAGCTCAGCATCATCCTGCCAAATTTTCACCACATTCAGTAGTAATGTAAACAAGGAGAATATCACGTTCCAAAGAAGGTCACACTGACCTGAGGGAGCTGTATGGTAACTTTGTTTGGAAAAAGTCTAGTCAATTGTTTCATTGTCTTTGGGACTTCTTTATTTCTCTCATGTAATCGACCAAAATTATCCTGTTAAATATTTTGGACATGCTTGAATTAAATACATACAAAGATCACATGAATATAAAACCCATCAACAGAAGCAATTATTAGTTGGAATTGTTGTCTGATAGAGGAACATGAAGATGAAAGAATATAAGTCGGCACATGGTGACAATTTCTTAGATTAATGAATAATTTTTACATTATAAATTATTCTCAAATGGAGCATTCTCGTGCACAAAAAGTGTGCATATTGATATATGATGTGTAAAAAGTAACATTTGATTCAGTTTCTGAGAAGGAAACACTTTCATGAATGACCGGGTTTCAATAATCATCATCCAAAGCTTCCAAACAACAAAATTACAAAAAACATTAGAATAAAAGCAGTTTGGTTACTAACTTTAACAATGATAAGAAATTAGGATAAAAGTGTAAAACAAAAACATCAAAATTGCATTTATCAATCTAAATTATATCGTTACTAAAATTGACAATGAAAAATGATGAATGTTTACGAAACTAGGAACATACCGGGAATGCAAAATCAAGCAAAGCAGTTTGGTTGCTTCCAAATTTTGTGAAAAGAAGCCCACCAGGATGACTCTGAAACAACATTAGAATTTCTGTACCCTCAGTAGATCCTAGAGCATTAGCAACTACAATTTCTGACCCTGCTATAATGGAGCATTAAGCACAAATTCTAGTGTAGAAACAAAATTACCTTCTCTTTACGGTTATCCAACAGTGTATGTGATCCAATAACAAGGACTCCAGCTGGTAACAAATCAAGCTTGCCTTTCAAACTTGAAAATGAATCACCACTACCAGACAAAGACTTCTCAATATCCTTTAACAATATGATTAGAGGCCCATTTTTGGATTCATCCATTGCAACCTAAGAGAAAATGAGAAAAACTACCATGTAAAATTCAGATAAACTATCCAATAGTTTGAAGAGAATAAGAAGAAGAGTTGACCTCAATCAGCTCATTAATTGCAAGTTTGTCATTATCTTCCAATCCAGAAGCATCTAATTGAAGATTTCTAGCTGAGTGATAGAAAAGGTCTAAGAATGATTATTATGAATGACTTAAAATGATTAATAAATATGATTAGGAATGAAGTCTAATCTAGTATCAAGTATAACACTATGTGCTACCACAGAGCTATAAGAATCACCAGGACAAAAGAAACCATGGTCTTCTTCACAAAGGCCCCCCAGGTCATTCCCATCTGAAATTTGCTTATCAAACCGGACACCAATTTTAGCATGTTCATTTCCTTTAAAAATAAGGAGGATTTTTCCCCTATAACCAAAACTTAGACCCCTGCAAGTCAACAAAAAAAAAGTCTATGATTGTCCACAACATCATCACAATATCTAATACCTTATTTGATTTGAAAGAAAATTATTTTGTTCAAGTAAGCACAAATCGATTAGCCCTTGTGAAGCTAAATTGAAAGACAGACTTAAGAGATTCATAACTAATTAAATAAAAATAAAGAAAAAAGCGGTTGCTACCACTAAAGCATAAATTGTTGTGAGTGCCAATCTTCACTGTTGAATGAGGAGAACACCCACATAGACATCATTGACCTTACATAGAACTCCCACTCTGCTTGGAAAGCTTCCACCCACGTTACTTCCACCCCCCACCCCCCCACCCCCACCCCTTTTGCTAGGTAGACATCATGAGTAACACAGCACTTACTAACAGACACTCTGAATCACACAACTACTAGTTCTCACTTACAAACGTCGTGAATTGCACAACCCCTGCTCGTAGACATCATGAGTAACACAGCACTTACTAACAGACACTCTGAATCACA
>JAMKPZ010005329.1:0-17245 GCA_024699675.1 Amphibolis antarctica | reverse complement strand
TTTTCACAAACCCGGAATACATTTATTGTTGCCCATGCAGACGTCGGCCCGGCCGGTCGGTGATCGGAGCGTTTTTATGTTTTTGTTTTTTGGGCTCCAGTGGACGTCGGTGTTCCGTCGGCGCCGTCGGTCTGGTCGGGGTCTCCGGTAGGGTCGGGGGGTCTGCCGGAACGTGATTTTGGGAATTAATGACGGGACTGACACCCGTACGCGGGAGGAATAGGAAAGAGGAAAAAAAATACACAAGAAGTTAAAGGGCGAGATCAATGAGAAGGCCATTGACGAGGAAGGGAGGTGGAGGAAGAGGAGGAGAAGGAGGAGGACGGCAAGATCCAGCTGTAACGCTGCGCGTATTCAGATGAGAGCGTGCGCATGGGTTCCCAAATTTGAAGTTGCAGGGCATCGTGGAATAATAAATTACAGGGGAGGAGGAAGAGGACGGAGAATGGTGGGAAAATTATCACAAGACTCCTCCGATGAGTCCGATAAAAGTTAAAGGTGTAAAATAGGAAAAATGTTTTCTAATGTCGTTATTAGAGTTATTTTGTTAATAGTATATTAATTTAATTATTTAAATTATTTAAAAAAATTTAATAACTTTTTAAATTAATATGACATTTGTTTCATTATTCTTCGTATACATTACAATCTTTATTGTCAAATTGTTATTTTTAAGCTCGCACCTAAAAATATTATGTTTGATAATCTTAACGACAACTTCTTCTCCTCCACTTGTATTGGTTAAGAAGCTCGCATTTAGGAATTTCTGTTAAGATTTTGTGTAATGTATTATTACACTTTTGAATCATTCCTTCGTTGTCTTTTGAATCTCTCATTGGTCTCCTTCCACCGTGTGTGTATATATATATATATAAAAATGACTTAAAGTTAGATACTATTAGAAAAATAATTTTAGTGGTACTATTAGAAAATTAGCTCTCTTTATAAAATCAATTTTACATAAATTTTTACTTATTATTATTATATAAATCTTTATGTACAAATTTTCATATCACAACTTCCTGTGAAATTCAAATTTATTTAATAAACTCCTCTCGACTTCAACCTTTTGTTTTTTCTTTAAGCTAGAATTGCATTTGTTTTGATTTAGAATATATAACTCCTCTCTTCTAAAGTTGTAAACTTCTTGAAAGAGTAACGTTTCAAAAAAAAGCTATAATTCAGGAGTTAGGATTTATTTGTCAAAGGAGTAATACTTAAAAAATTCTAATTTTACCTTTTAGTGGAATTTTTAAATACAATGTAATTAACGTTTGAGGAGTTATTTACTATTATTAGTGATGATATTTTATTTTAAAAATATTTTAAATATAAAATACATTTCAAATGCTAACTTTAAAAGTGATGTATAAAATACATTTATCAAACTTATCCATTTTATTATTTTAAAACATTTTTTATTATAAAAAACATTTTAAATTAAAATTCAAAAATACTATTGCTATCAAATCAAGAATCAGAATGATTGAATTTTTAAGAATAAGAAATCATTGTATGCTAATTCGTCCATGGAAAAGTACATTGGTAACGTTGAACCTTTAAAAAATGATTGAAAAATAACAATTAAAAAATAAAGGAAAGGGACGAAAAGGGCATTTACGTCTTTCTCGGTGAGGAGGTACCAAAAATCAGCAGAAGTTACCATGATACAAGGAGTTGATAAAATTTAGGATTTAAAATTTAAAATTTAAAATTTAAGGTATGTTTGCGAAAAGTTGTTACTAATTTTAAGAGTTAAAAGAAATTAGAATTGAGAGTAGTACAATAAGTGAAATTAAAATTATATAGAATACGGTGAAAGTTTATATATTAAATTTTGTACGATAATAATAATAATACGTAAAAAATTATATATAATTGAAGCTTAAGTGCGTCTAGTTGATAGTTCTTTTCAACACTGAAAGTTGGATTGAATTAAGAATAGAGTTGGAATCGTATAATAATTGCATAATAATTTAAGTGATAAAAGTTTATATATTGAAATTTATATATAATAATGATGTTGATAGAGTTGTCAATCGTGTCGTGTTGGCCCGGTATAGCATGATTTTTGTGTCGACACGGCCCACACCCCTAATGGGCTAGCCCGTGGCACGAAAAAATACTATTTATGCCGGTCAATGGCACAATTTTAACTAGCACGATTTTTAAATTAATTTATTATTTAATTAACAAATTACAACATTCTTCCTATCACCTGGTAGCTGACTCAATTACCCGGTAGCCAGTCTCCCCCACTGGCCGCACGACCCAACGACTCGTGCCTCCCCTCCCGGGCACACAACCGTTCACCCCGCCAACCATAGGACCCGGCTACCAGCCCATTCACCCGATAGCTCGTCCCCCCACCAACCACGCGACCCATTCACCCCTCTCCTGTGCACACGACCGTTCACCTCGCTAACCTCACGACCCGGCTGCCAACCCAATAACCCAGCGACTCATCCCCCCTATCGGCCACACAACCCATTCACTCCCCTCCCGTGCACGCGACCATTCACCTCACCGACTGCATGACCCGGCAGTCCGTCCCTCCCACTAGCCACACGACCCAGCAGTCTGTCCCCCCCGCCAGCCACACAACCTATTCACCCCCCTCCCGCACATGCGACCGTTCACCTATCAGCCCAAATGACCCGACAGCCCGTTCCCCCCAATAGCCACACGACCTGTTCACCCTGTCGCATGCACACGACCGTTCACCCCACCGGCCATACGACTTGGCAACCGGTCCCCCCACCCCTCCCATGACCCGGCTATTGGCCCAGAAGACACTCTTAGTCATAGTCTTGTGCTGGGCCAAACCGAGCATATTTTGTGTTAGAATTTGTGTCGTGCCAGTATGACATGAATGACCTGGGGGTTCAACCTAGACACGACCCACGACACAAAAAAATTTCATGTCGTATCATTGACCGACATGGTCAAACTATACCGAGCTGTGCCAGCACGGCCCATTGACATCTCTAGATGTTGAAAATGATTTTAAGAATTAAAAAAATTGGAACCAAACTAAGCCCAAAGACCTGTTTGTGCACTTGAAAAGGATGGAAAATGAAATCATGAAAATTTAGGAATAAATATGAAATAGAAATTATGGAATTTAATAGGAAATTACAAAAATGAGGGTTGTTTGTGTACATATAGGAAATGAGAGGAATCTCAAATTTTGAGTGTTTGTGCATCATAGGAATTGACAAGAAAGTTTATTATTAACTTTTTAAATATTGAAATAATGAAAGTTATAAACAAATTAAAGTTAATATTAAAAGCTTAATATAAGATTAAATGGTACAAATTGTGAAGAAAAAATTAAACATTATGAAGTATTAAAGTAAGAGGAAAATGAGATTATTTGTAAGGAAGGTTGACGTCAATTAAAGAAGGGTACCGATAAAGATCAACTTAAGTGCATGAGTATAGACATCAAAGAAGTGCAATTTTACTTGAATTCTCAAGGAAAATGTGAGAAATACAGGTTAGAAAAGTTACCGATTTTACATTACAATAGAAAATCATGAAATATCGATTTTTCATGATTTCCCATAATACAGAGAAGATATAAATTTTTATCTGAGAAATGGAAATTTAAGAAAAAGAAAAAGAAAAGGGAAATTAGGAAAATGAAATTTTTTTAAGATTGTTTGTATGAAAATTCTAAAAATTCAATTTTAAAAATTTATAAATATTTTATATTTTAAAATTTCAAATATAATTTTACAATTTTCTTGAGGAGTTTATTAATGATCAAAATAAACTAGATAAAATACATGAGATCAAGAAATTACGTCGTGATAAAATTTTCATCAACTACAAAAATTTTCTCAACCAAACAAATGAAAAATAACAACAACAAAAATCACACTAAGAAAAATTTAAATTTTTTAATATCTAAAAATATAAATATCTTTTAAAATTTTTTCTTTACCAACATTTTCGACATGTACAACTCCTCGAGGGTATACAAACACACGCTAAAATTTAAAAAGTAGTTTCCAAAGAAAGGAGGAAGGGGCGGCAAAAAGGGGGTGGGTGTTAATTGGAAATAATTTAAGGTTGGGGGATTCGAATAATGTCCGGTAGTCCGATTTTGTCCGCCGGAGTCCTATAAATTACTGGCAGGTCTGCTTCGTTGTCGTCACCGGCGGCACCGCCTGCGTTCGTCGACGACAACTTCTCCGAGCAACTCTCCTCAGCCGCCTTTCGCTCGCTCGCTCGCTGCGCTCCTTTTGGGTTGTTTGTTCCCTCCCGCCCACTGCGCTGCGCTGGGTCTGGGGGAAGGTTCGGACGCGCGACAGCTGCAGCCCGGCAGAGGCCGGGTCGGTAGGAGAGTACCACGGCGGGAGGAAGCAGGAAGCAGGGTCTCTGCAATATGCTCAGTACTTTTGTTGCCGCCGCTGCTGCCGTTTGCTTTTCTTTTGCGCCTCTGAGGTGAAGAAGACATCTCTACCCAACCCTTTTCTTTTTGAGAATTCGGTCGCTTCTTCTTTTGGTCTTATCTGCTGCTCCGTCGGTTTTTTCTTTGGGCTCTGGTGTCTGCTCCGGCGTTGGGTTGGGTTCTTTCTCGGAAACGTCTGCAATCACGATTGGTTCTTGCCTTATCTGCTTCGCTTCTTATCTCTGCAAATCCGCTCACCTATTGCCATGGATATTGTTATTATTATGTGAAGTATGACATTTTAGATATGAAGGAACAGATATCTCTGGTGATTAGTGTTGCGGCGTCCCTCTTTCTCACACGCTTGTTGTTGCAGAGAGCGAATGAGAATGCCACTGTGAAGCTCTGAGGTTCTACCGGCCGGAGACCAAGATGGCAGCGACGGACCAAGGGTTCTACTGGCCGCCGGCGACCAAGTACAGCATCCACCGGAGTCGAGAGGTGAAGTACCCAAAAGATATCAAGATGTCTACCACCACCACCGGCAATGGAGAAACAGGTCCCCTTCCGAGAACAGTGAGGATAAGCTTCACAGACCCAGATGCCACAGACTCCGAAGAAGAAGAAGAGGTCGTGGCTCGCCGGAAACGCATCAAGCACTACGTCCATGAAATCATCATCCAGCCGCTTTCCGAACAAACAGCCGTCGAAGCCAAGGACACTGCCAAACCGTGGAGGAATGATGCCGCCGCTACAAAGAACAATGGATCTGCTGCAACGGCTGGCGCCAAAGCAAGAGGGAAGAAGAGAACCGGGAATGGCGTCGCCGTCAACGGCGAAGGAAACAGGAAGTTCCGGGGCGTCCGGCGACGACCGTGGGGGAGATGGGCGGCGGAGATAAGAGACCCGGCTCGCCGGTGCCGGCTCTGGTTAGGCACGTTCAACACGGCAGAAGAAGCCGCCAAGGTGTACGACGACTACGCCATCCAACTCCGGGGGCCCGACGCCATGACCAACTTCGCAAAGGAGCCTCAACAGACGCCAGTCGCCGGTTCCTCCACCTCCGGCAACTACGAGTCCGGCGACGACTTGTCCTCCCAAAATCTCTCCTCCCCCACCTCCGTCCTCCGCTTCAAGGCGGAAAACCACCACCGTGGACAACTACAGCAACCATCACTTGTGGTGGAGAAGAAATTAGAGGAGGCGGCGGCGCCGGCGGAAGCAGAGAAGGAGCCAGGTTTCGTGTCGTTTCCGGAGTTCGAGTTCGAGGAGATTCCCTTGCTTAACGAGCTTCTTTTGGACTTCGACGAATCGCCGGAAGCAGCACCGATGTTCTTCGAGGACTCGAAGGCGAACGGGTTCTTCACCGACGACCTGGACGGCGGCTGCTGTGCGGCGCTGGACATGGACTTGTTGGACGACTATTTCAAGGATATCGGCGACCTTTTCTCCTCCGACGCTCTTCCGGCCATATAGCTGCCGACCAGCAGTCGACGGAGAAGAGAGGGAAGATAACAAAAGCCACCCGGCCGTTGTCGTCGCCGGCTGCCGGTTCGGCCGTCAGATTTTGTACACCGGCGGCGAACATCCGGCGGGCTCCTTTTTTGTGTGTGTGTGTGTTTTTTTTTGTTTTTCTTTTAAATGTCGGATTTTTCTTGCAAGTTTTCTGGTAGGTCCTGTGTGTCAACCCAAGAATTATTAACTTGACGACGGTTTTAATTTCACAATTATTTTAATATAAATATCTGTGACTTCATGATAAGATTTTAAGAATGGATAGAAATAAAAATAATGAAATTTAATAGAAAATTATTTAAAAAAGGTAATTTTAATTTTTTTTGTAGAAAAAGGTGTTGGGGGTTACAATATTGATGATTTTTAGTTAGTTTTTCATATATTCACATTAAGGAACTTTAAAAGTAGATGTTGAGAAATAATATTTTATTTTCATATGTTAGAAAATTATGAAAAAGTAATTTTTTATCATTTCCTATCGATACAAATATCATTTAAAATCCAAAATAACTTTTGTGTGATTTCCTTTTCAAACATTCGTTAGAAAAGTTTGATTCCTTGAAAATTTGAAAAAACTTTAAATTTTTTTATCATGATAAGTATAAAGTTTTTTTATCATTTCTCATCGATTAAATTAAGAAAATTTTTATTATTAGTGAAAATTTCATTACAATGTACTTTTTTGACTTCATGTATTTTACTTAACTTTATGAAAAATATAAAATTATATTTGAAATGTTAAAAAATAAAAAATTTATAGATTATTTTAAATTAATTTTTTAAATTTCTATAGAAATAGTCTTTAAAAAAATTTCTTATTTTTTTTAAATTTTTTATTTCTCAAAATTTTGATGTACACTCGGTATATAAACAACCTCGTAGATTCCAGCGTATCATCATATTAAATCTGTCTGATTAAAATTGTCACGTAGGTATTATTGTATTAAACAATATTACTGCTTACAGCTGTTTTAAGATGTTTTTAAAATTTAAAATGCGTAACACATACGTGGTGGCAGAGGAATGGTGCTTTCTATTTTAGCTTGGTAACTTGCACACGTGGAAGCTGAGTGGTTGCCTTCCACTTTACACGTGGCCACCAGAGGCCAGGTTGGCACGTTCCTCACCCAGAAAAATAATAAAACTTTGCGTTCTACGTTCAGCTTTGTTTGTTTAGATGTTTTTACGATTAAATATATGATTTATAATAAAAATAATAATAATAATAATTTAATTTTATGAATAATAAAAAATATAAAAATTATTTAATAAATATATTATAAAATATTATGATATATAATAAAAAATATAATTATATAATATCAAAATAGACCGTTCGTTCTTGTACGAGAGGAAAATATCGACTTACCTGTGAATGTGAATGTGAACCGGTGAATGATATGAAGAAAATAATAATAAATTCCTTTTTTACGTTTTTATTAAAAAATGCTAAGAAAAACCTTGAACTGCCTGCCAAGTCTACTTGAAGATAAGAAAATAGTAGATTTTATATGTTTATGTATCCCAAATAAAGGGAGAAAAATGAATAAGAATAATATAAATCTAGAGTTGTTAATTGAATTGTATTTAACTAAATCAGTACAATCAAATTGTATCGTTAACTAACACAATTTGATGAATTATACTTAAGTCAAATTTTTATATTTTCATGTCAATACAATATTATTTGTTCTTGGCACATCAATCGACATAAAAATAATTTTTAAATTTTTTAAAATTTTATATTTATTTAATATACTTTTATTAAATTGTATACATTATATATAGTTTAACAATTTATTTAGTGATTTGAATACATTGTATATATATTTATTTAATGATTTGAATTTATTAATAGTTAATATATAGTTGTGAGTTTGAATCTTAGTATTTTTTAATATTTATAAATTATATTAATATTATATTTATTTTTAATAAAATAAAAAATAGTTAAACATTAAATAGTGTCAAACTCTAACTTAACTCGAATATGAGTCAACTAAAAGGTCAAATATAATTTAACTTGACATGAATAATACTAAACCTACAAAAGATTCACCAAACATAAGTTATGATAATATTGTTTATCTATTTCTTCAAGCTGTAGTCTCTTCTCATGTCTTCATCTCTTTCTTATATAACTCTAACTTATACAATACTTTTTGACATCATTAAAACATATAATATATGGAACATAATTCCTAGAGGATATTATCTAAACATCAACTAATCGATCAATACCTCCTAATACTCAAGTTTCAAATTAAGAATTAATTGGTGTATATTTTTTAGGTTAAAACATAAGAATTACACTTTATTTGTTAATTCTATACATCTAAGTAAATTTACTAGTTAATAAGAATTTTTAGATTTAAGTGCAGAAATACTTAAAAAGACCAAATTAGTGCTTATAAACATACCTCTTTTTTTTTATTAAAAATCATAAAAAATAATTAAGATTAAGGTAATATTTGTATATTTAAAATTAATAAGAAATGATAAAAAAATAATAAAAATAATAATTAAAATTTACATCATTTTTCATTATTTCCTATTAATTCTAAATACACAAACATTACCTAAATTGCAGTGATTATATATGGATCTTATCCTTAACATTCAAACTTTTTCAAATTTAAAGCATCTTTTTAGGCATTATTAAAAACTTCGTTGTTCTTGTTAGTAATCACAGTATGATGTTATGTGTGTCAATGTAATTTATAAGTGGACTTCATTTACGAAGAAAAGAAAACAAACGACTAAGAATAATATAAGACTTTATTACCATAATGCATCTTTTTTCTATTAAAAGTCACACAAAGGATCTATTTGTAACGTTCACAAAAACATTAATTGATTTTTAAAAATACTTCTAACATTATTATTATTACCTAAATTTTAATATATAAATTTTCAACACCTTAATTATTATGAAGATTTAATTCTATTCACGAAACTAATCCTAACTTCTAACTTTATCTAACTTTCAAAGTTGATAAAAACTAACATCAAACAAAGATTAGATCGTAAATCCAAAGAAACCATCAAACAACAATGCAGGAAGCAAGTTTCGCAACAAAACAAGTGGAAAGGGGGTTGAGGGAACTTTTATCCATATCAATAGGGGAAGGTTTGAAAAGTGAGAAAAATTAGATTTTTATATCTTTAGAAAATTATAAAAAAATTTAAAATTTTCTATAAACACAAACCTGAAAAAATTCAAAAACAATTTTCCAAAATTTTCGTGAAAACTGTGAGGCTGGGCCAGGCCCGATGGGGTCTGAAGGAAAAAGACGGTCTTGGTTTCACCGGTTGGTAGGAAAAGGGGAAAGGGGAGGGGTTGGGTGGCAGAGACAAAAGCTGTTCGATCTTTGGGATTTCATGTGTGGTGAGTGAAGAAAGACGGAGGAGGGGGGTACGGGGGGGTTGGGTTGCAGTGCTTGACGGAGGGCCTGTGACGGTTTTATCAGCAAGCAAGCCTCTGCTTTTTGGTGGGTCTTGCCATGGAAACGGACGGGGACGATGATGCACACACATGCCAGGTGCAGCCGCAGGCGTGGAACGGATGATGCCACAAACAGGTGTGACTGCTGGAACGATATTAGAAGACCTTGGAAAAAAATAATACATAGATACAATAACATCAAACTCTAAATTCTAAACCCTAAATCTTAAACTCCTCAATTTGTACGGAATTTAAAACGTATCTTTACCTTTCAAACGTAACAGCTTGGTCGTCTTTGCTGGTTGAGGGAGAAGCAGCAGCAGCATATTAATTTCTAAAGCTTGTGTGTTTGTGGGGGGTGGTGGGGTTTGACTGCTTCGGGGACCAAAACTCGTGTTCCTGCATGCACTTACATCAACAAATGCATTAGAATGTATAATAAAAAGGTCAGGGAGAGAAGGAGAGGATGAAAAGAAGAGGAACGACGGCCATGCGGGCTCAGCAGAATCATGGCTTGTTTGCACGCACTCGATCTCGCCATCCATTGCTCTTGTCCGCGTGCTGAACATAGTCTGGTCTGAAACACATGCAAACATACTCGTATACATATATTACAAATTAGTTTATGAAATCGGATAAAACCCAAAAGCAATGTGAAATCGAGATCACAAGCAAACAAGTTTTTTTTGGCGGAGATTACACATCGGCTGATGGGGAGGAAAACAAAAGAAATTGCAGGGGCAGAGATATCCTGAGATCGGTTGAGAGAACGACTACGGTGAGAAATCAGGATTTACAACTTTCGAAAGTGTAGGTTGCCTTCCCTCCCTCCGTCTATCCCCTGGCCAACATCACATCCAAGCTTTCCATGTGGTAGTAGTAGTCATCGGGAGAAGAACTCGCACTTTTGCAGCCCTTGCCCCTGGAAGCCTCCTCTTGCATATGTGAATCCAAAATCTCCCTCTTGACGACCACCTGATGAAGCTGCCATATGGCAAGCATGCTGACAGCAAACAAAGTCGCATTCCCTAGTATTTCCCCGATTCCATTAATCCTAATGGATTTCTTGGCTAAAGTAATGCCAAATGATAACATCTGCGCGAGGATGTTTGGCCTCTTCTCTTCAGTTACTTCCATGTTACCGCTAGGTGGGCTCCTTCCCTTCTCAGATGGTTCTTCTGATGCACCACCAAAATGCCCTATGTTACGTACGTCTTCGACAAATGCTAAAGTTTCCTTGATAACTTTGTGGTTCTTTCCTTGATGATCCACCAATCTCATCGTGAGAATGTTACGACTTTGCTCTAATCTAGCAATTGCAGCATCTCTCTCTGCCCGCTGGTGTGATTGCACGGTCTGTGCATGGAAAACAAATGTTACATAAAATACCTTTTTTTTGAAGAATCAAAAATTCAAATTTTACATGTGTGTAACATGCATAGACCATAATGAACCATTAAAACAGCATTCCATCGAAACAAAGGTAAACAGCTCGGTAATTATGGTTAAAGAAAGCTAAAATGAAGGAAGCCAATTCATTTCAATCATTACAACCTGATTTAAGGTTGAAGTGGTATATGATGAGAATAAACAGCTAAAATGAAAGTATCATTGCATAAATTAGAATACAGAAAGCTAGCAATGCTACAATGGGTTTTCAACAGAACGTATGACAACAAGAAGTACTAATTGTACGAAAAGAAGTGGAAATTCCCTTCAAAAATAGAAAAAGAAACGTTCCAGATTCATGCAAAATATTATAATATTAAAAGATAATCACTCACACAAACTTCGTTTATGAATAAAATGAAAGGTATAATGGGTCCATTTGGATCCTACTTCTGGGGCTACCTACTGGACTTCAATGCTCGGAAAAGTTTCAGGAACTAGTGAATCCAATCAAGGTATATTACCCCAAGCTACTGGAAAAAACTTTTAACTTCCCCAAGCACAAAATAGTTTTGAATGTAGCATCTAGAAGAGCTTCAATGTATTCAGCTTATAGTTAGAAGCTGAGACTTTAACTTGTATTCCCAAGAATGCCCTCATAAGTTGATATTTTTTATACAAAACCAGAACTTATTTACATAAAATGTCATCCAAATATTGCACATCTTTCCTTTTCATTTTACTCATATTCCCCTTAAAATACTTATTTGGAGTTTCTGAAGTTATGACAAAAGATAGTTTTTTTAAGTTTTTATTAAAGTAAACTTCTAAATTATTGTTACATGGTTATTTTACATCTAGTCTTGATAACATAATTTTTTTCAATGTTATACAACCAAATATCTATTGAATGTAAGTTTATCATAACCAGAAACTTGGTAAATTTTCATGTGATAGAAGTTATTATTGGTAGAGGGTAAAATTGAAACTGAAAAGTAATGTGCGCAAGTCATTGACGTTCTAAAATTATACCAGATGAAATTTTCAAATTTTTGAGAAACTAACTTATCAAGAAGTTGTAAAAGCTGACTTCTACAATCAACTAAAAAGTTAACTTCTACAAGTAGGTGGATCCAAACAGACCTATGTATCTACAATGCAAGGATGCTACCCTTTAGTTGTACAAATTTGTCAGCAAGGAAGTAAACATTTTCTCTACTTTTGTTCGACTTTGTAAGATGGAAAGGTCAAGAGGCAATTTGCAAGGCAGTAAATTACACAAACATGAGTAGACACAGGATGTTGTTGCTAAGAAATTTGCAAGTTTCTTAAACTATATTGTGAATTGCATGTCAAGGAGACCAGGACTCATGCCAACTACTTATATGCATTTCACAACTTGTTTGGAATTTGAACAAACCAAAACAAACATTTACCTATATTCTTTTCCTCAATGTCCATGAAAAAATTCTAGTCCTAATGATAGTAAATTAGCAGTTGATACTATACATATATTCATTGGGATTTAGGAACTCTGATGGCAGAGTCTGATTGTGATCCTGATTTTTCTTTCCATCCCGTCCAACTTTTTATTTCAATAGAAATTACAAATTCTAATCATTGTGAAAGACAGGTTTCTGAATTGTATAAACACTAGCATCACGTTTCACATGCTCAATTAAAACATTTTGTTTGAGTCATGTATGGTAAGAACATATCTATCTCTTATTCTCTTAGTTGGTATTTGAGCTATTCCCATAAATGAAATAAACAAGAATTTAATATGACTTGTAATGTTTAATTTCAGATCATCAACTACACCGTCCTTGTCAGATTACTTACACGAGGAATTTAGAACTTAAAATGTTCACAAAAAGGGATCATGTAATTGTTACAATCACCATCCACTTATCCAGATAAAATGAACATTAGGAAACTATAACAATGTATAAATGCTTTTATTGGGTTGGTAATTTGTATAGCGTTAATGCCACCCTTGCACCTTTATCAACTTTCATGTATATCTAATTCTCATTAATTTTACTTTTTAGATTCACTATCTTCATTTCTTGTAAGCCTGAATAAGAGAAGAGGGTTAGCATTAGGTACATATGAAAAGAAATGCTCTTAGTGAATCCTAAAGACTTGTCAACCCTTCATAAATATGAATCCTAAAGATAATTTGTTAACACATAAACCTATTAGCCATGTGTTGCAATGAATCTCAAACACAATAAAAAGAACGTAAGAGTGAAGTGTTGCACACCTCAAGTGAGGCATTCTTAAGTTATAAGAGCTTTACATTGGTGTTTAGATGCATATGAAAATAAGCAAAGATTTTCACACCTTAATGGGCAAGTGTAAGTAAAGAAGTTAAAAAAAAGTAAAGAAGTTAATCCAAAACACCAAAATTAGGCAAACAAATTAAAATATAGGAACACTAACTAGTAAGAGTATGGAATTAATGAGTACAATAATAAACAGGATAGTTAGCATATTATGCTTGCAAGAAACTTAAAGGGTGGGAGAAAAATATAGGACAAAGGATAGTGGTTTTAAATTGTAGTATACAAGAAAATTAAGCATAGAAATGGAATTGAAATAATAGTTGATAAAATTTTAAAACACAAAGTTGTTAAGATAATTAAGATAGAAGATAGAATTACAATGATTAAACTTGTGATAGAAAATAAAGTAGTTAATATAATTAGTGCATATGATCTACAACTAGGTTTAAGAGAAACTGCTAAACAGAAATTTCAGAAAGACTTGAATAATTTAATTCATAGTTTACCTATTAGTGAAAATCACTTTATTGGAGGGATCTAAACAATCATGAAGGAGAGGAAAATAAAGGACATGAAATAAATCATCGATAATTTGGTTTCGGTAACAAAATGATGATGAAAATTCAATTTTAGACTACCCTAAGCCCTAACCCTATAGCTTATGATCTTTTGGTAGCAAACATTTATTTTAGAAAAAGAGAGGAGCATTTAATTACATTTAGAAGTGGTTCAAATGATAGTCAAATAGATTTTTTACTTGCTAAACAATAACCAAAGAATACACTAAGATTGTAAGGTTATTTTGGGAGAAAACTTAATGACATAACATAAATTGTTAATGTTAGATATTAATATCAAGATTATGAAAAAAACTTAAGTACCAATTTAGGTGGTTTGCTCATATTGTTAGAAGATCTAAGGTTGTATCAGTTAAAAAGGGAGAATTAATTAGTTTAGAAAAAATTAAAATAAATAAAAGAAGACCCAAAAATACTTGTTTAATTTTTTTTAGAAAATATTTAAATTATGTAATTTAACTAAAGATTTAACCATATATAAAAATATATAGAGGAAAAGGATTCATGTGGCCAACCCCATATAGTGGGACTATGGCACAAATTGTGGTTGTATTATATTTATTTCTTGAGGACCAAATAACTCTTCGATTAGTCTACTACAACAAATTTACATTCAAAACATAAGACAGAAATACGATTTTGCACCGCTAATTTATTCCGACTTAAATTGTTAGCCTAATACCGAAAAACGCTTTTATCTAAAAAACAATTGAAAAATATTGAATAAGAAGCACATTATGATACATGAATTTAGCATGCCAAATAACATATACGGACAACTGACGGATTTTAGTCCCGCTTCCAAATCCAAGTTACTAACGAAGCATATGCATTATACTTTAGTTCTTAGAAGTTATGGCATAACCACTTATCTGCCTTAACTAAGAGAAAAAACAATATAGTAGTAAGCATTCCTTAGAACGACAAATGGAGAAGAGAGATCTGGACGATCCAGTCCAGCTACGGAAAAAATCTTCAGGAAAACGAAAACAGAACAAGTACGGGCGAAGAAAGCGGGCGAGTCTCACATGGAAGAACTCGAGATGGTCCTCGAGGTTCTCAAGGGCAGTCCTGATGGCGTTGAGGCTCCTCGCCTCCGCAATCGCCGCGTCCTCGACGTAAACTCCCAGCTCCTTGACGAAAACACACCCGACCCTCCCCACGTCCACATCGACCTTGCCGGCGGCGGCATTCACCACGGTCTTGATGGACTTGAGGAAGTGAGCACGGGAGATCCCGTGGATGGCGTCGCTGATCTTGTCGTGCAGGTCCCAGATCTTCTCCAGCACCGCCTCCACCTCCTCCGCCTCCATCTCCCACTTCATCGCTAGGGTTCGGGGTTTTGAGTGATGGGCGGGAGCTTGTCCCGGCGAAGGAGAAGAGAGGGAATCGCGAAGGTCACCCCCTTCCTCTATTTATATTCTCATTTTCCTTCGTTTATTCAAAAATCTTTCCGCTGTATGAAATTTTTATAATATATAATAATTTGTTTTACGAAATTTATAATATATGATATTTTTACTCAATAGTATACGTAAATAGTAATTATAATACTTAAATATTAAATGATAAAAATAATTTTATTTTTAAGGATTTTTCTCAATTATATAAATTTATTTTCTTAATATCGATTATTTGATAAAAATTAAAAAAAATCGAAAACTTTAACCCTGTTTCTAAACACATGCTTAGAATAATTGAGTTGATTGCGGTTAATTGCTTACTTGTCCCTGACAATTTTCATATTATTTTCGTCTTTTATATTATTATATACAATTGGAAAAATAGTTTTTAAGTGACGTGTAGGTTATTTCTGATTTTAATTTTTGATCTGTATAAATTTTTAACCTGAAAAATCTTTTTTTAGTCCCATTTTTAATCTTTCGTTTGAACTTTTTTCTGCACTTTTAGAATTACTTAGAGTATATTTGATAATGAGGTACTCTAATTTTAAATACTACAAAAAGATAGAGAGTTAAGTTTAGTTATCAAATAAAGTTAAACTTGATAGTAAATTATAAATTAAAAACTTATATATAAAAATTTATACAATAAAGATGATACATAAAAATTTGTATTAAATAAGAATTGAAAATGAAAGAAAGTTTAATATACTTTTGTTTTAACTTCCTGTTGAATTATTTGATTTAATAGAAATAACATAAAATATCAGCTTGATTTCTCTAACATTCTAAACTTAATTGACTTGTTACAATTGGAATGTTGCATCTCTATTGGTCATTCAAACAATGCTAATAATGGAAATAAATTCTAAGGGGAATTTGTGTTTTTGAAAAATACTGATAGAAAATAATGAAAAATAATAATTCAAATTTTTCATTATTTTCTACTTTTCCAAAGACACAAATTCCTTTTTATTGTTAAAATGAAATTGTGGGAATTCACTTTTCATGATTTATGGAGGGTTTGTGTATATCGAAAATCTTGGAAAATGAAAATTTTTAAGTGTTTGTGTATCCCAGAAAATTTGAAAAAATTTAAAATTTTTCCATCACTACATGTATAAATTTTTTCTGTTATTTTTCACTTGTTGAGCCAAGAAAATTATTGTAGTTTATGAAAATTTCATCATAAAATACTTTCCTGACCTTATGCATCTTCCAACCTCCCCAAACCATCCGTAAACTTGTGGTTACAAAGAAAAAATAAAATTATATTTAAAATATTAAAATATAAAAAATTTATAATTTTTTTAAAATTAATTTCTCAAAATTTCCAAAACTTACACAAATAATCTTTCTTTTTTTTTCATTTCTTAATTTTCTTTTTTTCCTTTTTTTCTTTCCTTAAATTTTCATTTCTCGAATTTTTGATGTGTACAAATTGATGCTAATGTATCATTATTTCCCATGAAAATAAATTCTTGGAAGTTGAAATTAAAAGTATTCTTGGAAGTTAAAAGTGACGTTTGTGAACAAGACCATAGTTCATGAATAGCTTACCTATGTAATGAACTTTAGTTTTAGGAAGATTTCATTCACTTAGATTTATCTTTAAAGAATATCTCAATATATAAATCAAAAGA
The DNA here is from genome assembly GCA_024699675.1 of Amphibolis antarctica. Classification (NCBI taxonomy): domain Eukaryota; kingdom Viridiplantae; phylum Streptophyta; class Magnoliopsida; order Alismatales; family Cymodoceaceae; genus Amphibolis; species Amphibolis antarctica. Next base: position 585 of record JAMKPZ010005329.1, on the reverse strand, counting down.
TGATTTCAATATATTAATGCTAGCGAGGTTTACCTTTAAATATTACAAGAAGAGCCTACAAATTTATTATTTATGTTAATGCTTAGAATATAAGATTTATTGTGAAGTATGAGGTTATTTTTTTTATACGTACTTACAACACCTAAAATCAATAAATTAAACAGCAAAGTGTATATAGGCAATGAAATTTTATTTTTCATTTGCTATATAGACATCTTTATTATTCTCCCCTTATCACAAAGAGAAAAAAGAAAAGAAAATAAAGATGTCATCTAATTTATTTAAAGGAAAACTAGGAAAATCCATAAGTAAGAGCTAGGCTCTGAAACATGTAGATAAGATATGATTTACAATCCTAAGATTTTGAGTAAAATTTCAGAATATATTAACATCTCAACCAGCTCAATTTTGAAAATTCATATTTTTAAATTTTTTATAAATTTAAACTATTTTAAAGATAAAAGATCTCACTTTTTAAAAAATTATCAAATAAATATTTACGTTGAGGGAAATTGAGGATAGAGATGTTAATGTGTTCGGGCAAATCGACACAAATAATGTTGGACTAGATCATGTTTAATCTTT
>JAMKPZ010005326.1:0-19680 GCA_024699675.1 Amphibolis antarctica | reverse complement strand
CCTTTTTAGAAAGGCAATTTATGCCTTAAATGGAGTCCATGGGCATGGTTTCATAAATTTAGCAAAGTTGTTATCCAAGGAGGTTTTACCAGGTGTTAGACAAATCACTCTATTTTTGAAAGGTGTACAAAAGCTAGACACATTGTTATTGTTGTCTATATAAATGACATTCTGGTAACAGGTAGTGATTCAGTTGGAATAGCAAAAACAAAGGTACACCTATCTGCTGATTTTGCTACTAAAGATATGGGACAACCTAACTTTTTCTTGGGTATAAAATTTTCCTATGCTAAGGAAAAGGTTTCCCTATCACAGAGAGCATGCTTTAGATCTATTATAAGAAACATGACTCTTAGGGTGTAAGCTAGAACATACTCCAATAGAGCAGAACCCTTTGTTTTGGGACAAAACATCCGAGCTACTAGAAGATCCAAACAGATACAAGAGACTCATTGGTAAATTAATTTATCTTACAATTACTTGCTTGGATATCACCTTTGCTACAGGATTGCTTTCATAGTTTATGTAACAGCCAAGGATAACTTATTGGGAAGGAGTGATTCAAGTACTCTCGTACATGAAGGGTGCTCTTGGGAAAGGTCTAGTGTATGGAAAATATGGTCATCTTTGGGTGGAAGCCTTCTCTAACTCGGGATATGTTGGAGATCAAAAGTCTACCTTGGGTTATTGTATGTGTGTTGGTGGGAATTTTGTAAGTTGGTATAACAAGAAATAGAATGTGGTTGCCTTTTCTAGTGTAGAAGTTAAGTATCGGTCCATGACAATAATCAGATGTGAGATAATGTGGATTGGATCTTTTCTATCTAAGCTTGGTTTTTCTATAATTACTCCTATGAGAATGTACTATGATAATCATGTTGCGATATATATAACTAGCAATCCTATTTTTCATGAGTAGGTTGTCATTATATCTAGAATTTAGTGATGGAACAGATTGTAGCTACTCTTTACACTCCTTCCTTTGAACAACATGTAGATATATTCATTAAAGGATTCAATGTAAAGGATTTTTAGAGACTATGTAGTAAGTTGGGTATATTAGATATTTATATTCCAACTTAAGGAGAGTGTTAGAATATGAGAAATGTAATTTAAGTAGGGGGTTTTATGTAAATGTCATTGTATTATAAATATGATGTAAACCCTTTGTAAATGTAATAGACAACACTTTTCTTTCAACTCTGGAAAATATAATGATCAAATGCATCTTTGATAGGATTGAATGATTTCACTAGAGAAGGAGTGAATAGTGAATCAATGAGATATTCAATAAGAACTCAGGTAAAAACAATAATAAAAATAGAACATAGGATTTTATAGTGGTTCACCTTAAAACAGGGCTAGTCTACTCCTTAAAGTCTAGCTTTAAGAGTTTTCACTAACTCCTTAAGTGTTTTACAGGTTCACACTTAAAACTTTTACACTCTTTTGCTTTTTTGGGTTCAGCAAAGAAAAATCCTTACACTTTTTTGTTTTCCAAGGCTTACAAAGAAAACCTATTTAGTAAGGGTACCACCTTGTCACCCTGCAGAGAACCCCTTTGCAGTAACTCATTACAGCTTGGTGAGGAGACTTTTGTCACAAAACCTAGGACAACTTGCAAAAACCTTGTGAGACTCAAAAACCCTAGTATGAGAATGTAAAAATCTTATAAAACACACAAAGCAAGAACATAGGAAATTGCACACGAAAAGCCTTCTACACTAGCACTTCTTTGCTCTTTACTTTGCCCTTTTTTTTATAATGTAGTCTTGCCATATATGGAATGTTGTCCCTCTTCCATTTATTATGGACTAACTCGTCCAAATCTTTATTTGAATTTAAAATCTTGCTCTTTATTTTTTCTGTCAACGCAGTTTTACAAATCTTTATTCCTTTGTTTTTACAAAAGATATTCCTAAAATTTTGGAAATTAAAGATTCAGTATCTTGCAGAAATCACTAACAAATAGATGGATTTTCCGATAATGTTAGACAAAATCTCTGTTTTCTAATGGAAAGTCTTGTCCTCTACAATGGATCCTTCGCCAGTCCTTTTAGTTTATATCTGTAATTCTTTAAGTGTAAACAAAATGTTCGTCTTAAAAGATTAGAACATTTGTTTTTCTTTCTTGCAGCACAGATGATTAGAGCAAGTTATAACAGAATGTCTGTCGACTAAAGTTGGAACATCCATTTAATTTTAAGTGCTAAAATAAATCTAAATGATAATAGAATGTCCATCGACTGAAGTTAGAACATCCATTTAAATAAAAGTTCTAAAATAAGTCTAAATGATATAAGGGAATGTCCGTCTACTATAGTTGGAACATCCACTCAAGTTAAACATTGACAAATCACAAGTGATAACAGAGTGTACGTCTATGCAAGTCAGATCATTTGTTCAAGTTAAACTCAGATATTAAAATACAAGTAATAATGGAATGTTCATCCATGCAAGCTGGAGCATCTGTTCAACAATTAAGAAACATAACTCAAACATTCCAAGTAATATATTGAGAGATGACAGATCATCCATCTAGGTTCTTGCAAAATGTAAAGTCAATTTATGAAGACAATGATTAACGGAATGTCCATTCAACAAGTACAGAACATCCATGTTCCCTTGTAATCCCATTTTTCAACGTCATGTATAACTTTTTGTAAAAACAAAATATTCGAGTAATAACTTCGGAACATTCAAAATAGTAGAACTTGTAAAAAATTATACTTGTACTAAAATCTTTTTACAAAGCAATAGTATCATCAAAACTTACTTTCCTTAACAATCTTTTCCGTTCAAATAAACTTAAGGACTTGTTTGTGTACAATAGAAATTAGGGAAAAGAAAATTTAGAAAATCTAGTCAAAAATAGAAATGGAAAATCAGGAAACTCAAAAAGTCTTAAGGTATGAATATTTAAATAATACTTAAAAGTAACAATACGAATTGATTGATGTTTTAATACAAGTGATTTCAATTTTGAGATCAATTGATTACTCTAATATTGACTAACTTTGAAATACTAATCACTTCATTAGAGTTAGCATTAGTTCATTACATTAGTTGCATATCATGGAAAGAGATCTTGTTGTTGAAGATAAAAGATGCTATGTTATCACTTTTAATTTAGACAACATCTTATCAGGTTAGTTCTTAATAATGATATATTTACCAAAAAAGATAATTAGTTTTTGCACAAACAAATTTATTAGTATTATGATGTGTTACCATCTCTTAGTTGCTTTAAGGCTTCTTGCATCTCTTGAGTGCTTCAAGGTTTGCAACATTTCTCAGTTGCTTCAAGGCTTCTAGCCATCTCCCAATTACTCTAATGCATTTGGCATCTCTTGGTTGTTCCATGATGTTCAACATTACTCTAATGCTTTAAAAGATTCTCAACACCTCTCAATTGTTCAAAGGCTCTTGGCATCTCACTATTGCTCTAAAGCTCTTGGCAGCTCATGGCAGTCCATTTGTCTCCGCCCCCCTCTCACAAATGCATCCATATTTGCCATTTCCCTCAAGCATGTCTTTGTTGTATACCTCGAGCCATTTGTCTTTGACCCCTCCTTTGCATGCATCCATCTCCATCTCCACCTCTTCTCTCGTGTGTGATGCTTCTGCGATCGTCTCTACCCCCTCCTTCAAGCATTTGGTATGAAAACCCTCACATGACCGATGATGCTGTTAACCTTCTTTCTGCTTGAAACCTTAGTGTAAGGCTTTTGACACTATCTTTGCTTGACAACCACAGACCCACTGTCTTTGCTTGAAAACCATAGACCACTGTCTCTTGCCACTTTCTCTGCCCAATGGCATAAATTCCCTGGTAATCACTTGCAAACAAAGTATATTTCTTCAATTTATGCTATGCTTTTTCATTTTTTTGGTTTATGCATGATTATTTGTGCTGTAGTTTTACATTTTTTTGCTTTATACATGATTATTTGTGTTGTATAACATGATCATGTTATACATAATCAACCATGATTGTGAGGGAAACAAGTGAAAATAAAGAGGAAATAGACATCCATGGGCTTCAACTAGGGTAATATATGGTGTCTTTTTGTTAGAAGAACAAGCAAAAAATTTAAATACTTTAGGTTGTTTAATTATTGCCATGTCATCTATTATCAAGCCCAGTTGAGGTACAACCTTTATGGGGAAGATATGGAATTTGTAACGGCTTAAGCGATGGGGGTGTATTTAAACCATTTTTAATTAAACTTATTATTATGAACACTTCATATCATGCAGTTGATTGCCACAGTTATTACTGAATCTCTTTCCTTTAGATTCATGGGCATTTGTTTGAATAAAACATAACAATCTCTATATTTGACTATTTTAAAAAAATCACTATATTTGACTTTATCAAAGAGATCTGGGGAATTGGATCATGATTGCCCAAACAAGTTGATATTGAAGTTGCAATAATTGTGATTGGTCTTTCTTGAGCCAACATAATTACGTACCATTGAAGTTGGTCCAAAGTCCTACCAAAATACAAGTGTTGAAGTTATGAATTAGAACCAATTAAATTTTTTATGATGAATATAATGCAAGCAAAGCTGTAACATAAGGAATTTTGGTTCAACTTGGTTTTATACTGATATGTCTCATGTGTACAAGTAATCAAGCAAAATGATGTTGTTATGATGTACTTAGGTGTTTGTATGATTGGTATTTGTTTGTTAAAATGCATAATCAGTATCTATTGTTTATGAAGTGTATAATCACTACTTGCTTGGAAACATTTCAAGATTGTGTAGTCTATTATTTATAGAAAGTGTATAACAATTATAAGTTATTTTTTAAATGATAAATAAAAAATATATACTTTTTATACATAACTTGACATTAATTATAGTTACATAAAAATATTCCACAATTTATAAATTATTTACAATTGAAAATTATAAAAATATTTATAAACTTGTATTAAATATTTATAAATATTTATTTTATATTAAAAATTATAAAATTGAAAATAATTTATTTAACGTTTGTTCAATTTAATTCTGCTCAATTCTTGCGCATACACAAATACTCATATTTTCAATTGCACTTAATTTTGATAAGTGCACAAACATCCAAACATTGAATTTATTTTCTATCAATTCATTTAGTCATTTCCAAAATTTTTGTCAATTCTTTTTCATTCAATTTTATGTGCATAAATGAGCCCTTGGTACTATTGATCATGCTTCAAAAGCTTTCAACACCTTGTTTTCCACCTTTGTAAAAAGGATGGTTGAACTCTTACACCACTTCTATTGATCATGAACTGACACTGTTCTCAAAATCATTATCTATTGGAAAATTTCAACTTCTCTCTCATTTCCATCTGCCTTTTGGTTAGAATTGACATTCCATTATTAAATGGGCTCTTGACTTCCTAATTGCAGATCACTTTTTATTACAATTAACAGATTCTCTTTTGGGAAAAAATGCTATATTAGAGATAAGCATGAATACCAGGGTATCTTAGGAGATCAAAATTTTTCTTAATTTGCAAAAGTATAGATTCTCTTTTTGGGGAAAGGATATATCAATGATAAGCATAAGGGTACTCTAGGTAATTGTGTGGGTCTAATTAGGATCCAATTGTGTGTAGTTTTGCCCTTTATAATAAATGGTGATGCTGTTTTCTATGATTCGGACCTGTATCCTGCAAATCATAACAGAATGACCTTACTGTTATGCTAGAGTTCCTCTAATCTATCTCTATAAATAATAAATGTGATGAAATTTTAATAGGTTTCGTTTTTTGGAAAAAGGTCAAGCATAAGTGTCAGTTCATAAGGTATTTTAGAAAACACAGGCAAAATTAAGTTCTTTTTTATGATAAGAAGAGTATGGATAAAATAATAGAGATTTTGCTGAAGTGCTTACTGGATGACATGAACCATTTGCTGCATCCCTTTTATATGTGGTGCTTTTTCCCTTTCCAGTTTGCTTGGTCATAGCCTTGTTTTTCCCTTTTTTTCTCCAGACACACTGATAGAAGGGCCAATGCAGTTCATCACTTCATGCAAGCATTGGAAATAGATCCACTTCTGTGGTCTGCATATGAGGAATTATGTATACTTGGTCAGTGACAATACTAAAAGGATCTTACTATTTGTTTGTTACTTGTTTGCAAAATGGTACCTTCTACATCGTCTTAATTGAACTAGTCTTTATGATATGGTCTGCAACTAAATTCATACTTTGATTTTTCAGGTGCTGCAGATGAAGCACATGAATACTTCAATGATTCAGCTTCTAATCGCATAATGTTGCAGCATCCATTTGAGCACATTTCTCAAAACCTGCAGTGTGGTAGTAGTGACTTTAATGCAGCAGCTACAAAGATATTATCATCTTCAGTGGATTTTAGTGCAAGGCATTCAAAACAACTGCATCCCAATAATCTTAAAGAGAATCCTTGTCATTCTCATGCAGTGCACCCAATCAATTGCAGCAGTCATTCTAGCATGTCATTATATAATAGTCCTTCCCCTACCCATATGCAGGTGAGTTAATTATTTGTGGTCATCATGATAATTATTGATTTCTATGCAAGTGCATGTTTCATTTTCGAACATATGGTTGATAATTGAATTCTTTCTCAACACACACAAATGCACATGCATGTGCACACACACCAAGACACACATACACACATGATAGGAGAAAGAAAAGGATCTTCTATTTCATACAAGAGAGTAGGTATATATAGAGTATTGGATACGTAACAGATATCCAATTATCCTATCACAATTAAGACCTCATTTAACTATACAATAATAACCTTTAATACCGTCAAAAATAATCTAACCTACATCATCTCACATGCAATCTAAGCTATGGACCTATATCTCAAAACCAGATTTGGATACCACATTCTATTTCTTTGCCATGCCACCAAGTATCTTCAATCTGTGTAATGATCAGAAGTGGATTTTCAATCCTCTTGATCTCCTATATACCATGAGTTAGAAGAGACCTCAACTTTTAAATGATAGTTCTTTCTATACACTAGCCCTTTTATAGTTGCATTTTTTATGTAGGCTAGTATTTGAATGGCTCATTCCCAATGAACTACTTGAGATTTGTGCATAAACTAGGAAAGAGAGCCAATTGCATAAGTAATGTCTACTTAGGTGACCATTAGATAAATCAACTTGTCAATCATTCTCCCATGCTTGCCTATTGTGTGGTATTTGATAGAGTTGACTCTTCGGAAGCATGGATATCATCTCACTATGTGTCAATTTGTTCATCAGCATGCTCAAGTGTTGGTGGCACATATTCTTTGGTTGCTCCACCATGAACCCATGGTGGTGAGAGATGATTAATCTCCACCTTGTTCATGAAATTGATCTAGAGGAATTTATGGATGTTTGGGTGGCCAGAGAAAACATGTTGCCTTTTCAAACGTTTAGATGCTTCACCCTTGCATTACCCATTGAAGTGGAGAATCATGGTTCTTAGCTAAAACTCTAATGGATCTCCTAATGGCTATATATATATAGGGAACAGATTCTTTAGTGGTGTCACTAGAGTGTCATCTTTAATGGTACCACTTTTAGACGGTCTAGATTAAATCTGGCTAATTATAGGGAGTAAGTTCGTATAGTTACAGTTAACTATATGTGTTAGGATTGATCACGGCCACTAGAAGGGGGGGGGGGTGAATAGTAGTTTTACAAATTTAAATAAATTTTTGTATGAATTAATCCGAAAATATGAAGTAAACGAAATATGAATGATAAAATCGATACGAGATTGAAACGAATAATTCAAAATAAAATTGAGTACGAATTTCCAAATAGATTAACGTGCGTATAGTTGATTCGATATGGAAATAATGACGAGAATACAGAAATAAAAGCACAGAGAATTTTTAAGTGGTTCACCAACTGGCTGCGTCTACCCCCAAGTTAAAGAAACTTGAGCTTAGTCTAATCACTACAAAAGCTATTATAAATTGAGTATTTAAGATCGAACACCCAACAACTACAACAAGAGTTTGTGATCACATCTTCCAACCAACCAAGGATTTAGGTTGAATCCTCCAACCAACCAAGGATTTAGGTTAAATCCTCCGACCAAGGATTTAAGGTCGAATCCTCCAACTGACCAAGGATTTAAGGTCAAATCTTTCAACCAACAAAAGTTTAAGATCAAACTCTTCAACTAACAAGAGTTTAAAGTTGAACTCTTCAACTGACAAGAGTTTAAGGTTAAACTCTTCAACCGACGAGTTTAAGGTCTAACTCTTCAACCAACAAGAGTTTAAGGTTGAACTCTTCAACCCACCACTCCAAAAGGAGTACTCACGTGTGTTTTAATGGAACACACATTCAAACCAACAAGAAAAGCGAGACTAATCCCTTTCAGAGCAATCAAAATGTGTTCACTTCGAAGGCGCGTAGAAATAAGACTTTAAATTTTTGTACCTTCAAGATCTCCTCCCACTGAAGCACGAAAATTCGTCAAACCAAGTTCGAGGCGTGAGCACCACAGCTGTGAGAAGGAGAGTGAAAATTCGTGAGTGAATAATGTGTAAAAATGATGAATTGGACTCCTATTTATAGATGAAACTTAACTTAAAACTAGTTTAAAATCGTTATAACGAATTTTAAATTCGTTATAACGTTTTTTATAGTTTTTGCTATATTTAAAATATTTGTTGTACCTAATTGGTGTTCCGAAAGATTCGTTATAACGTTTTAAAAATCGTTATAACGATTTTCCTATGTGTCAAATCTTGGATTTTTCAAATCTAATCTTAAGGATTAAATCTTTTCAAAAAGTTTCCTAATAAGTGATAAATTCAAAATTCGTTATAACGATTTGAGAATCGTTATACCGATTTTGCTTGATTATCTAAAATTACGGATTTTCCTTGATTGAATTTCTAAGTAAATATCTTTTCAAAAACTTTCCTAATTTTTATTTGAATTTCAAAATTCGTTATAACAATTATGAAAATCATTATACCGATTTTGCTTGATTATCTAAAATTACGGATTTTCCTTGATTGAATTTCTAAGTAAATATCTTTTCAAAAACTTTCCTAAGTATTATTTGAATTTCAAAATTTGTTATAACGATTATGAAAATTGTTATATCGATTTTTTTAAAATTCCTTAATTTACAGGATTTTCTCTAACAGACTTATTTTCAAAATATTTCCTATATTTTGGAACATATTCAAAATTCGTTATATCGAATTTCCTAAATTCCTTAATTTATGGGATTTTCTCTAACGGACTTAGTTTTAAAATATTTCTTAAGTTTTGGAACTTAATCAAAATTCGTTATAACGATTTTTCAAATTGTTATACTGAATTTCTCAGGTGTAAAGTCATGTGATCTAACAAATGAATAATGAATTGTTATAATGATTTTCCAATCGTTATTTCGATTTTCCTTGTATTGATTTTTATGTGTGGACTTAGAATCTAAATAAGTGACCTAAACTAGTGTTTAAACCTTTTTAAATGAGTGTATGTGCTCGTGGCTCTTCTTCATTGGCTTTAACGCTTTTATCTTTAATTCTTCAAAGTTCTTTGGCTTTCTTCATATAAGTTCTTCATTCCTACTTTATAACTTTGTATCTTAGACTTGGTTTCTTCATGTCTTTATTTGCTATATGTCAAATTGTTTGACATCATTAAAACCTATAGAAAGTCCGTTGAGTTACAAACTCAACAAACTTACTTTATTGAGCTAAGTTGTAACTCAATGAAGTACTGTTCATCGGGGAAATTTATTATATACACGAGGGTTCATATAATTATCCATAACTATATGAACTTACTCCATTAAGTTAAACTACAACTCAACGGAACACTATACATAAGGAAAAATCTTATAAATACATAGCTCGTATAGTTTGCTGTAACTATACAGATTACTCCATATAGTTAGTCAGATTTAGTTTGGACTGTTCAAAAGTAGCACCATTATAGATGACACTTTAGTGGCACCACTAGAGTGTCATTTCCCATATATATATAGCTATTAGGAGGTCCATTAGAGTTTTAGGGATAAATGGATCTGTAGGTACCTACATTTCATGTTGTAGGCACCCAACCCATTCTGCCCATTAACTCAGCCCAACATTTTGAAGACCTTCATGGAAAGGACATTTGACTCCACCTCCTATGTGGGAAAACCTTACGAGAGAGTAGAAAAATCCAGGGAATTGGACAGAAAAATCCATGGAATCAGAGAGCAGTAGATGGTGGCAGTCAATTGAGCGATCTGTCCTCTGTCGATCATGCATTACACACCTTCTGCATCATCATGCAGATGCAACTGCAGCACAAGCTTCGGTCCATGCATGGTTGCGGCAACGCTGTGTGTTGTTGGCGAACACCCTCATTCTCAATCAATGCCTTGGTGTTTGCCTTCTCTTATAAGATGTGTGACAGGTGTTTGTAGCTGATCAACCTTCCACACACCCTTCATGGTGGATGGCAACACCAAGTGTTCGACGAGGTTGCAACAATGTCCCAATGTAGTTGTAAGCATGGGCATGGACTGAGATTGCAGTTCACCATTGCCCAGTTGATATGCAACCCATGTTTTTCAACCTGCTGCATGGTTTATCCGACAGAAAAGCCAAGCTGCAGTGTTAAAGAGGAAGAGGATGAGGTGATGGTGACCTCCTTTACAGAAGAGGAGTGGGCTGTGGTGCCTATAGTCTGTAGGCACCTACAAACCCTCTATTCTCATATATATTTATGCGTATTCCATATTGGTGCTTCCATTTGTTGGATAATTGAACTCTGAAATCTTGATTTGATATTTACAACTATTGAAAAATTACTTTTTTAAGGTAAAAAAACTAACGGGTTTTCTGGATCTTCTGAATAGAAATTTAGTGCATTTATATATAATTGTGTATGGCCATATGCTTTGTGGATTCTCTAGATGAAAATTTGCATGACCTATCTTATCCTTTTTGTTTATATAATTCTGATACAGTTTACTGATTGCAGTTATCAGGACTTGTTCCACCGCCTATATGCAGAAACACACATCAGAACTTGAATGCAGCTACTGATTGCACAACCAGACCAAATGTCAACACTGCCATTCAAGCTCCTAGGAGAAAGTTTATGGATGAAGGGAAATTAAGAAAGGTTCTGGGTTCATTTTCCTTGGGATACTTCAACAATGGTTTTGCATGTCATTTATCATGAGTAACCTGCATATTTATGCAGAATCTTAGATCAAGATAATAATAAAAAAGATCAAGACACTGAAGTTGTTTTTTGTGATTTTGTACAAAAGATTTGTTGTTCATCTAGGAAAGTTATCTCATTTCAGACAACTAATCAAGCCATAAATTCACTATGTGGAGTTGGTCACATAAATATTTTTCTTCTAAATATTTCTGTTTATTGCCAAGTCTTCTGTTAAATTACACAAATTTAAATCTCCTCTTACTTTGGCTTACCTATACTTTTAATTTCTTTAGCTCTAATCAAATCATTTCTATTAACTGGTGTATTCTTTGATTTTCTCTTATTTTATCTTCAATTAGTGTAAGTTATCTCAGTTGAAACCCTTAAACAAATATGTGTACAGGCTCTTCTTGTTGCCCTCAGATCTTTAGGTGTTGAAGCATTTGTTTCTTGCTTAAATGCCTAGCTATTTCACTCTATTCTGGAAGCTTCCAGATATTCCATTCTAGAATTCTTATTAAGCCACTAGTATTAATAGAATAGGGATTCCTCCTCATTTCCTTTTTTTGTATGAAACAAGTAAACAAGTTATTTGACTCACTCCATATTTTGAAATGAGATGGAAATCTGCATAACTTTTGTTCTTTCTAGATAGTTGGCATGCTTTTGATTTTTTTTGGATTAGCATTCTTTGGCTTATTTTCTTCTTACATATACAGCTAATTGCATTCTTTTACTTTCTTAGTCTACAAAATAGTTGAATGTTCTCAATTTGGTAGTGTAGATCAAGGTTTGGTTTCTGATCATGATTTAGCTTTTTTGGTGGTTGAGTATTTGGGTTGTACTTTTCAATTTCTCATGGTGCTTGCATGTGTCTCTCTTGGATATTGGGTAATTTATGCATTTTGTATTATTCATGGTTATAGTAATTTTCAAAATTTTTTGGCCTTGTTCTACAATTCTGCCCATCTCTCCCTTTATGCTTTGTTAAATGGTAAGGACATATTCATTGTAATGTCTCAGTGATTCAAACCCATTCAAAAATAATGTAAGCACTTTTCATGCTGCAATTTGTTATTAATAACTAAATTGATTTTTTATTGATCATTCTTCTGTAGGTCTCAGGGAGGCTTTTTTCTGATTCAGGACCTAGAAGAAGCACTAGGTTCTCAGGAGAAGGGGGCACTACAGCAGGGTCAAATGTTTCACAAATAGGGGGAAATGGAGCCAACCATTCTTCTCTTAAATTTTTCAGTGGATTTTCGTCATCAAAAATGAGCTCTGGAACCTTTCGGTCTGTGTCACTATGCAAAGGACAATCTTGTATTCTGGAAAACGTAGAAGAAGGTAATAATGGGGAACCTTTCAGATCATACGTGGATAAAAAAAATGATTGATTGTTTAGGAATGAAACTCCAATGACCTATAAGTGATGGTATTTAGATAATGCTTGAATGCATAATCAGTTTTTGGGCTTCATATAAGGCTTCATAGAGGATCATCATAATCATTTACTTTTTGATTGGCAACGACAGGACTTGGGCCTTATTATGGCTTTCACAAAATTTATATTGTGCAGTATTTTTGTTTTGTGCTTGGGAATTTTATCATGATATATATGGCTTATGTGACATGCAAAATTAGAACTCCAAGGACATCTTTTGCAGAATGCAATGCACAATGTAATGATTCCAAGATGCTATTGGATCTGACTTTTGATGACTATGGTTTCCATTTATTTTGAGGGATTAGTTCAGAAATTGCAAATTTCAACACAGTGGTACACATAATTGGTTGTATTACAATGTTCTAGGGGAAAATATATCTTATGATGATCCCAAAACGTTGTGGTATATTTTGTGTGATACAAGAGTCATAACTATGTTCTATTGACATTTATGCAGGTGATTTTGATCACGTTATATATTTGAGATCAAATAAAGAAGTGCGTGAGTGTCATCTGAGGGCTCAAGCCTTTTTCTATGAACCATAATTTTTGGTTATTACACGTGAAACACGAATTTCACTGCAATTTTATTGACATTTATGCTGTTGGTCATGTAATATTTTTGGGTGAAATTCAGAAATGCATGAGATTTATACCAAAGGGTCATATCTTCCTCTAAATGCAAATAAGCATACTTTGTGAATCTGAATCAGTATTTTTGTCTATTTCTTCTTCTTTTTTTCTTGGGTTGATTTAAAGTGCTTTTCTCTGGATATCATTTGCCATGCATACCACTGCTCTCACTAATTTCAATTTGCTTCACCTCATTATTTCGTAGTCAATAATTCTCCCGAATGTTTCTTGATTGAATAATGTCAATTTTGCTTCAATAATCTGAATCTCTTGTTTGGATGCATATTAGATGCAGCTGAAACCTCAACCTCTGGGTCAACTTTACTTGATGGCAAATCTCTTGATCTGCAAAAGGTCACATCACTGACGGGCAACAACATGTCACATATTTCAAGGATGACAAGTGGGATCCTCGAGTTATTGAGCCTGTTAAGGATCATTGGAGAAGGTTTCAGACTTTCTTGCAATTATAGATGTCGGGTATACCTTTTTGCTAGGTGTAATTTAAAATATTTTTTAGAATTATTACTTTTTTCTTCTAAATAGCAATCTGGTAATATCTTTTATCTGGTTTTTTGCTTCATAGAAAATTTCAATATCTAAGATTCTCATTTTGATTGCAATAGGATGCTTTGGAGATGTACCTCGGATTACCAAGCAAGCAGTATAACACTGGATGGGTGCTTTCTCAGGTATACACCAGGCTTATGGTGCCCACATCTGTCCTTGTGTTTCACTCTTGGAGTTGTTCAGAAGTGTGGGGTCCTCTTAATTTTCTATTAATCAACAGAGTTTATTGGCATCATGTGAACCTTGAATAGTTTTTCTAATTTCACAATATATGAATGCTAAAAAGATTATAAAGAGTGTACTTGGAAGTCAGAACTAATAAATGAGAGAGTATAATTGTGCTCTTTATTGTTGTTAACTTCACTGTGAACATAATTTTATAAACTGTAATATATTCTGTTCCTTCACATTTTTTGTATTCTCTATTTAGTTTTGATTTGTATTGGTAATGATTTTTACTGGTGTCTAGTCATTAATAAACTTCTTAGTCTCTATTAAGAAATTTTGAATGGGCAGTTGGAATAGTTTCTATTTGCAGGGTCTTGCAAGGGTGATTTCCCTTGATTGATTCACATAGAGCACAAGAAATATGAAATGTCATCAAGGTTATTAAGGTGCCCATCCAACCATCTAGGCACTATGGTGCTTTTGACCTGTTGGCATATTATGACCCAGCTCTTTATTAATTTAATTGAAATTTTTGTTAGACTTGGCGTTAATAAGTGTGAATTAGGTGTGTATTTTAGATGTTAACATTTCTTGATCCTAGCTCTTGTTTATGGTATTAATCTCATCAATTTTTATTGTTAACTTGCATTGATATATATTATAACAATATATCATAGCGAGGACATTTCAAGAATATCTATTTTTCTTAAATTTTTAATAACACTAAGTGCCCAGGTAACCAAGGCATCCTGACTTAAAACCAGGCATAATTATGATTTACATAGTGTTTCCATTTTTAACAATACTGTGTGTTTTTAAGTTCTTCAATTTTGGCATTCATTGTATAATGATTTGAAGTTAGGATTTAGGGTTTTGATTACTTCATTTGATTGGTGATTTTATTCTAGATAATTTTGTTCAAGTAATTAGCATTTCTATTACTTCCACATTTGGTAAACTCAATGTTAGTATCAATCATTGGTACTTTATATATTTCCTGGAGCAATTGCTGTTCTCTGTCTATTACTTCATATCTTGGGCATTTGTCCTTAACTGACTACTTGTGGTAATTATTGACTCAAGTCAAGTTGATTATGTTTGACTTTATTTTTTGTGAATGTTTGTTGAGTCCTACAAAGATCCCAAGATGTCCACTGCTGTATGCCTGATCTTTTTTGAATAGCAATTATATACCTTGCAAACATACCCATTTAGGGTCAAATATATGATGGAGCTACCTGGTAGTACAACCACCATTAATTAGCAAGCAGAAAAGAATGACCGCATTAAGGGTTTCATTGTATATTCTTCGAGAACCCAATTCATGTTCTCACTTGGTGTTGTTTTTTCTCCTATTTACATGCTTATTTTCTTTAGTGTTGTCATTTTTTTCTTCTTTTATATTAAGAACACACTCACTGTGCAGGTGGGTAAAGCTCATTTTGAATTAGTTGATTATCTTGAAGCTGATCATGCCTTCAGTTTGGCACGTAGAGTATCACCATACATGTTAGAAGGAATGGATGTATATTCAACTGTCCTTTACGTGAGTCAACTTCTGCCTTTGTGATGTTCATGTCTTGTAGTTTGTTTTTGAAAAATGATCGTGATATCATGTAGTTTCTTTACATACGTTTCTTTGGAAATGCAACAAACTGCTGAAAAGTGCAAACCACTTAGAGTAGGATTGGCTGCAAGGAATTCAGAAGTGAATTCCTTACCGTACTTTTGGCAGTAGTCAGAATTCTCCAGAATTAGAGCATCATGACTTTCTGATTTATGGTTCTTATTGCACCAAATGGAAATTTTCAACAATAGAACAATGATTTTTGTTGTTTATTAAGTAAAGAGACATTGGATTTGACTTCAAACTTATATATAGTTGGTTTTATTTCGTAATTATTAGTTTTCTTCGTAAATATACAATTATTTGTTTTATATCTTCTAAGTTCATTTCATAATATTTTAGGTGTTACTTTGACACTTGATTAAAACATAAGATAAGAGAAAATCAACTTAGGTGGTTGGTCATATCTTTATGAAACTAAAGAATACACACTAGTTAGAAGAAAAGATTTAATTAGTGTAGAAATTAAAAGTAGAGGTAGGCCTAAAACTACTTGATTAGGAATTGTAAGAAAAGAATTAAATTTATGTAATTTAATAGAAAAATATTTTGAAGAAAAAGATTCATGTAGTTGATCTCACGTGGTAGAATTATAACTCAGATTTTTAATGTTGTTTACTTTAACAATTGACATGATACACATTTTCTAATTATAATTAATATTCAAAAAAAATTAAACCATAGCCCTTAGAAGAGTTCTTGGGTTTGATATTAGCTTATGGTGATTCACGAAGTGTGTAACAATGTAAATTAAATATCAATTTAATTTATTTGTGCAATCAATTTCATAGCCAAACAGTTGACTTCTAAGAACTACAATTCAGGGAACTAGAGTTCCTCCACTTCTTGGTTTTGTTGGAACCAGTTGTAGCAAATGAATGGTGTCTATATTCCAACACTTCAATAAAAATCATAAAAGACCAGAACAAGTGGTTTTAAAGTCTTGCAGGTTATTTCATATGCTTCCATAAATTAGAGGTTTCTGTGAATGTAAAACATCAAATACTTGCATATATAGGTTTAATTTGAGTTTTTGAAATTTGTAGTGCCATTATCCTTTAACCATGAATGAAGTTTTTGAATATTAGTTTATTTTTGTGCGATTTTTTCTTGTTATTATATAACATTAAGTGACACCTATTGAGTATTGCTTAATTTGAGTTTTTGAAATTTGTAGTGCCATTATCCTTTAACCATGAATGAAGCTTTTGAATATTAGTTTATTTTTGCGATTTTTTCTTGTTATTATATAACATTAAGTGACACCTATTGAGTATTGCTTGAAGCATTTGAAGGAAGAAATGAAGTTAAGCTACCTTGCTCAAGAGTTGATCCTAATTGATCGGCTATCACCTCAAACCTGGTATATTTTTAATCTTCATGCACCATATGTTGTTGATATATTCTCCATAAATCCTATGGTTTTTTGTTGCATTAATTTTGAATGATTGCCTTGTAAATACTTAGGAGGCTGAGTCATGACACAATGGTGAATTTACCTCATTGTGACTTAAAGGTCATAGATCTGAATATTAGGAATCAAATTCTCCATTTATGGAGGTTAGGCTGTATACAATTGAATTCTCACTAGATCTTGTGCATTAGATTTCCCCTTTGCCTTACCAAATTCAGATATATAAGTAAATAAATTCTTGCTTTCACAGTAAGAAAATGAAATATATGGCTATTTTCCCCTTTTATGTCAACTGAATTGTTTGTAACTGTGCAATGCTTCTTGGCCTATTTTGTTATTGGGTAATAGATGCAAGTATGTACTATGTGACCATCCTTGATCCAGAACATAAAGCATTGGAATGCTCAGCACTGAAGAATTAAGTGCTTCTCTTCTAATGTTTGCACCGTGTGAATACATTCTTTCTACACCTATTCTGTCTGATAATCACTATCTTTTCCATTACAATCCAATATCTTACCTTTAACACCCATTGTTACATAAGTTTAATGAATAGAAGTCTTTCTTCACTATGATTTGGCAAACAAGAAGCATGTGCAAGTGTCAAAGCAAGTTCTGACTCCCATCTTTCAAAACCAACAGTCAAAAGCTTCCTATTTTCTTGGACATTAAAAAAATTCTACTCTAGACAGACCATCCAATACCTTTCTATCTAATTACTAGGAAGAGCTTTTTATTGTTTCTTTGCTGATTTTTAGTGTGCAGGGACTTTCTGAAAATTTTATGTGCTTTTGTTACCATTTTAGAGATTTTGACCACATAAAATGGTTTGAAGAGCATCTTGTATAACTAGGTTCAATGCAATGTTTGAAGAGCATCTTGAATGGCTAGCTTCCCATCATTAATACATCTTATGTTGCATATGTGATAATAGTTCAAGGTTTCTTACCTCTAAGGAAGGCTGATATCATGTGCGCATACTTTATTGAGATTTAATCTTAATGTCCTGTCACATAGCCATAACGTTACTTGAAGCACCTTAATCTGCTGAGTAATTTTGTTATGTGCCATGCTGCACAAAACAATGGCATTGGTTTCTTATCTTAAATTATTTAGTTTTTAGTCTTGACCATTTTTGGATGCAATGTGTGCAGGTGTGCCATGGGAAACTGCTATAGCCTGCAAAAAGATCACGAAACTGCACTAAAAAACTTCCAGAGAGCTGTTCATCTGGATTCAAGATTTGTTTATGCTCATACACTTTGTGGTCATGAGTATGTAAATCTGGATTCAAAATCTGTCATTATTAAAATTATCCTATTTTTTTCCTACTCGAATACAGTTGATGTTTAAAATTTCCTGCTGTTATCATCAAATGGAAAAAAGTTATTTTTAAGTTAGATTCACTTTTCTATGTACAGGTATGTAGCTTTGGAAGATTTTGAGAATGGAATCAAGTGCTATCAAAATGCTCTTCAAGTAGATGAAAGGCATTATAATGCCTGGTATGGTCTTGGAGTAGTGTACCTACGCCAAGAGAAGTTTGAGTTTGCAGAGCATCATTTCTGGAAGGCTTTGCGCATAAATCCTTTCTCATCTGTGCTCATGTGTTATCTTAGCATGGCACTACATCCGTTGAAGGTTGATGTCTATGCACATGGTCATTGTTGTATAAATAATAGCACATGTACTTATTTCTCAAAAAAACACGTACTCCTTGTGAAATTATTCAAGTGCAATATGGCATTCATGTTTTTGCCTTTTCTAGGACATCAGATTCTGAAATTGTTTTGCAGAGGAATGATGAAGCCCTGCTGATAATTAAGAAAGCTATTTTGGCTGACAAGAAGAATCCACTTCCAATTTATCAAAAGTCCATCATACTTTTGAGTCTGGAAAGGTATGATGAAGCTCTGGAAGAATTACTACTGTTGAAAGAGAATGCACCTCGTGAGAGCGGTATCTACGCATTGATTGGTAAAATATATAAACGGCAAAACATACATGACAAAGCAATGTTCTATTTTGGCCTTGCTTTAGATCTCAACCCGCCCACCACTGATGTTGCAGCCATTAAGGTAACGTCTGTGGAGACCTATTGTTCAATAATATAAATGTACAACCGTTTTCATAGTTTGTTTGATAATTTTCTATCTGAGCTTCATTTCTATTACAGTCCTATGTTATCATTGTAATTGTCTTTTCCGTTTGCAATCCATTCTAATAACCTCACCAACATGGAGTGTTAGTTTTATTTTTCCTTTTTGATACTGGTAAATGCTTTTCCCTATTCTTTTGGATCTCTAAGACTATGTTTCCATAAACCTTTTAGAGAATGAATGACTAATTGTGCTATTCGTTGTTATATGGCTTATTCTGAATTCCTGAGTTTTTGGCATGTGACAGGCAGCAGTGGAGAAGTTGTACCTGCCAGATGAGATGGAAGATCTTGCCGTCTAGTAGCCCGAGTTATTGGTTAAAAAACCTGAGAACAGAGAAATCAAACAACGCTTAAAATGAGGCGGTGGTGTTACATTTTCCAAACCCGGCGCGAGCTGTCGGCTTAACCACATGATGCAGTAGTAAGTAGTCAGTGGTCATCAGCTCAAATGACAAGATGGAGGCATCT
>JAMKPZ010005325.1:0-18549 GCA_024699675.1 Amphibolis antarctica | reverse complement strand
ACACACACACAGACACACCTGGAGAAGATTGTTGAGGGCGTGAAGCAGACAGAACTGCAGCCACTGCTTCTCATGATACACCTCTTTCCCCTTCTCGTCCACTTGCTGGCCGCGGCGGTCGTCGTCACGATTGCCGCCGTGGTCTGCCATCGCCGCCCAGAAAAGAGTGGAATCGCCGCCGTGACGGAAGACGTGTCAATCGGCACGGCACGAATTTTTCGGTGCCGTGCCCAAAAGGCAGAAAAAATCGAGTATTCGAAGGACACGGCTGTACACATGTCAACAGGTCCGTGACGAAAATAATTTTATAATTTTTTAAATATTTATATTTATTTTAATATATATATTTTTAAGTTATATATATCGTATATAATTTAGTAATTTAAATTTTTTTATAAAAGATGTATGATTGTAAGTTTAAATTTTATTTTTAATAATATTTTAATTTTATATTAATATTATATTAATTTTTAATAAAATAAAAATATAATTAAAAATTAAACTATATTATTAGACGTAACCCGAACGTAGATGAGCCAAACAAAATTTGGCCGTGCTACCAAAAAATTTCGAGCCTTGCCGTGTCGAATTTTTTCGTGCTGTTTTCGACCGTACTAAATTTTTAACTTTTTAAATTTAATATTTATAAATAATAAAAAGTATGTTATACTTACATTCATAAATCACAAAATATATAAAAAATAAATACATTTATAGATAAAATGATAAATATTATTTTTTTATTAATTAAAAAAATTTACAAAAGATTTTTTTCGTAAAATGTTTACAAAGTTTTAAAAAAAGTTAAAAAATTACATTACATTTTAAAAATTTACAAAGTTTTAAAAAATAAAAATTATATAATATTTAAGTTGAAGAATTTTTGAGTGTAATCATCTAATTGGTCTTACACTTGATGTCTAAGTAAATTTTTAATCTTTTATATACATTAATAAGTATGTCTTCTTTTAACCTATATCTTCAATCGTCAAACACATTTTTGCTAATGTTAAAAATCTATTCATATATTACTGAAGATATTGAAATTGTTAATAAATCTTTTGTCATTATAGATAAAATAGGAAAAACTACTGATTATTTTCTCTATCAATCTAATATATCAAATGAATTCAAATCAGGAATTGATTCCATAAATGTTGATGATTGGAAGAGTTAAAAGTAATTAATTCATTTCTAGATATTATAGGACTATAAGATATTCTTGTTGATGGATAATCTTTGTTATATTGGAAATCTTGTAAAAATCTTCAAGATGATAATGATGATGATGGGTGTGATGCTGTTGGTGGTAAAGAATGTTCTGTTTGTAATTCATAACTTTTAACATATATGTCAAATATTAAGTTTAATTATTCTTTTATTATGTGAATATTTAATTATAAATCAACACTTAAACTTTTTTGTATTTACTAACATATCTTAATTTAGGTTCTAAATTAGCACTCAAAATATATAAAAGTAGAATTTCAATCTAATATTTTAAATTTTTTTTCTTTCATTCTATTTACTATTGGTGTGAAAAATAAATAATCACCATATTTACTAAAAACATAAGAAATTTCATATAAATGATGTAATGCATAAATAGAAATAAAATAATAAACATCTAATAATCTAACAGTTATATCATAAAAAGGTTTTAAAAAGTTAATAAAATATTCAACGATTTTAAAATCATCTTTTGTTAATTATTTACCATAATTTTCAAAATTACAATTGTAAAATAATAGTATAGATTCCTTATATGATAAATAATTTTCTAACCTTAAATATAAAGAATTTCATCAATATTGAACATTAAGCGAAATTTTTTTATACAACAAATCAAACGAAAGTTATGACTTTCCTGATATTTTCAATATAACATTTAACTTTTGTAAATCCTAAGATAAGGTTAATTATATAACACATGTATTTTAGATGAAATAATTCAAAACTATTTGAGGAAACTATTTTACTTTTAAACATTAAAATAATTACAGTATTATTTACAGTATTATCAAATGTAATACTACAAACTTTATTTTTAATACCGTATAATTCAAAAATATCCATAATATCAAAAAAAATATTTTCACAATGTGTAGATATTGAATTTTCTTAAATCTTATTAATCTTTTTTATAAATTCCAATTATTATCAATAAAATGAGTAGTAACAACAATATAACAATGTTTTGTTGTACCCTCTCAAATATCAAATGTACATACAATATAAGTCATAATGATACTTATACCATTAATAAGTTTTAATCTAAGTATATTAAAAGAAGTAAGAATATCTTGTCTAATAGTATTCCTATATACATGAGTATATCGTGGATAATAAAATTTCTTAATATATTTATCAAAATATTTATTATTACTAAAATTAATTGATAGATTATTTATACAATTAAAATTAGTATGTAATTTCTTAGCTTGTTAAGAATCATAACTCTACAGAGAAATAATACTTTCATGAGTAAAAGAAAGTTGAGTTTAAATTATTTTATTCTTAACATGTTTAGCCTCATATGTACTAATATGTTTACTTTAATGACCTATACCGTTAGAAATTTTATAAGAGAAATCGACATTATAGATGTTACAGTAAATTCTTTTCTTAGAAGTATCATCTACCGTAATCTTCATCTTGATTGTATACTTTGCACATATTGAAGCTCTCTTACAGGACTTCTTTACGTGTATTGTAGATGTTGATGTTGCAATAGTATCTATAGACTGTGACACTTTAGACATAGATGTATATGTAAAATCTTGTTGATGTTCGTATTCGTAACTTTAACATTGATTTTCGTTGTGTACCATCGTTTCAAAGTTTGAGATTAAGAATTGAGACTTGAGTTTAAGAGAAGAATCGGAAAATTTGAAGAAGAAAAAGAGTCGATGAAATGAACGTCCGAGAGAACGAGAGTTGGGAATGTTAGTTGATTGCTTGTATCGCTTGACTTTTGGTGTTGTGATTTCTGCATGAACGATGCATCCATTGCATCCGATTTATAGAAATTTTCGACTCGTCTGTCTCCTCGTCGACCGTTCGACCCCGTCGACTCTACCGTTCACCGCTCGACAACGTCAACGACGGGAAAACCAAGGATGACGCCTGTTGCCGCGGTGCCGATCGTTGCCGCTGAACGTTACCGTCGATCGAACTGAGGAGAGGAGAGGAGGACCCGCCTGTTGCCGTGACGTCACAAACAACACATTATAAAACATAATACCAGCCATTATTACATAATGAGTTCTTATACGCCTCGTTCCATGACATCCCCCACCCTTAAGACACGATGATCGTGGGGGTGCGTTGACGGCAGCCATCCCTTTTGGAAAATGACGCTCCATATATTCGAAATTCTCATTTTCGGATTTCCCCTGGGTGGCTGCTCGGTTATTTCTTTTTGGAAATCCGTGCAATTTAACAACAATTTCTATGAATCTGGTAGCCACACTCTTCGCCGTATGTATGGAAGTCGTAATTTGGTAAAATAAGAATACTTTGATAGCCGGTTCACCACCACCGTGATGCTTGTAAAACCTTGCACGGATGGGAGTGCATCAACGAAATCCTGGTAATTTCATCCCAGATAGACCCTCCTTCCGGCTTCGCGAGCGCCCGCCGTCCGTCCGCACGCGTACGGGTGGATCCGCACTCCTCTCCTCCGATTCGACGAGCAGATCTGGGAAAACCTAAATCGAAGGCCCCAACGGAGCCCGGGGCCGCCGAATCCGTCCTACCGTCGAGCCGCCCCGCCGTCCGCCGAGTCGTCTCGCCGCTCGCCGCATTCCGATTCCTCTCCTTGTCCCGATTGGCGAATCAAGGAACCCAAAACCGGGAAGTCATCTTCCATTGCCGCCCGCTGAGCTCTCTCGTCGTACGCCGTGCTGCCGGAACTTCCACCAAGTACCCCTGTCCGGTCGGCGATTCAGCTCCCGCCACCGTCGACAGCCGCCGTCCGCCGAGTCGTCTCGACCGTCACCGCCGACAGCCATGCGCCGCTCCGACTCCTCTCCTTGCCGACCAACTGTCCCCGTGGCTCGCTGACCGCTCCACCAGTATAGCCGCCGGCCGCCGTTGCTAGCTCCGCCGGGTCCGCACCTTCCCAGGTAGGCGTTTCCTTTATTTTAATTAATCATTTTAGTTAATCATGTTGAAATATTGGTTTGAATGTTTTCTATATTATACAATGCAAACATCATGTTCAGAAAAACTTCATTTTATTAAGTTGTGATCTGTGAACTATGCAAACATCATGATTTTAACTTGTGATTTGTGAACTATGCAAACATAAGGATTAGAAAAGCTTCATTTTATTAAATTGTGATTTATGAAACTTCATTTCATTAAGTTATGATTTGTGAAACAATGATCATGTTTAGGAAAGTTTCATTTCATAAAATTATGATTTATTAAACTTTATTTCATGAAGTTATGAAACCTCCATTTTATGTCAACTAAAATCAATACTTAGGAACTTTATTCTATTTCAAATGAATAAAGTTATACTTTGTGAAATTTTATGCAATCATGATTTAGAAACTTCATTTCATGTCAAATGAATAAAGTTTTAACTTATGAAACGTCATGTTATCTTATATTACAATCATAAACTCTTTAGACTTTATAAATAAAGTCATAATATATTATTAAAGAATGTCAACCCTATTATCTTAATCTTCATATACAAATTAAATCACCAAATTCCACATGGTAGAGAAATAAATTTCTCTTATGTTATTGTGGTTAATCTTATTCCTCATCTAAAACTTAGGTTTATTCATCCCCATGTAATGTTATTATGATACATCTTGCATGATGATAAAATACCTTGTTTTCATAAAGGAAGAAGAGTATAACTCCTTTTTCCTTTCCCCTGTAAGCAAACTTATGGGTTTGTTTGTCTTATTCGGTAATTAATCTTTTAATTACCAAGTAATTACTTAGTCTCCTCATGTGTAATCACATGAAAACTTATAATTTATTTACGCTTAGTATCATTACAATATGCATCACATGTAAACTAGGCTTATTAGACTAATTTCCAACCCACTATACAGGTATGGAAATCTCACGACTTTTTTCCTAAATTTCTCTAGTCTACTTCTTCTCGGTCCTAAAGGCCCAATATCTCTTTTTGGGCCCTAATGGGCACAAAATCCCTAATTCACATATTTTCACACTTAAAATGCACAAATGCTTCATGCGACTAGCACTTAGTAGATCACTTAAGAGACCAAGAAATTAGGTGTGTGAGGTGCCTAACACCTTCCCTATACGTATCCGGAAAGTTTATTCCGGACTCTCTAGTTGGATCCTTATGGGCCTTATTCTTTAAATATGGTGTCACCTACATGCAAGTATATATCATATAGGTTTTCTTAGTTTAACCTTAATTAGACTAGGTGGAGACTCCTACTTGGGCCTAAAAGCCCGTTCACCCTAATTCAACTTACTTGGGCCTTTGGAAGGCCCAATTCATCTTCTTTGAGCCTATGAGCCTTGTTTAGAGTGTTTAGAGAAGCGGAGGCTTGACTTGCTCTGTGGCGCGAGGAAAATCACGTTACACAAATACAACCTATATATCAAATCTTTATTATTAATTTCTAGACCTAAATTGGATGGTTTGCATTTTTTTTTCTTTAATCTTGTTGGTACATGTGTATTTCCAACAAATCTTAACAATATATATGTAAAAACCTCAAATAACAAGATGGGCCAATGGGATTTTATCAGGTTGCATACTTTTCAGGGACTTATAATTCATAGTCTTCTTCACAATTACTTTCTTGTTTCAGATCTAGCACGGTTTTCTGCAAGTTGCTTGCTGGAAGCACTTTTCATGGCCATTTTTACATTGGGATTTGGGGGAATAAGCCAGTGCAATTGCTAGTTCAGAAGCAAAGTGACTATATAGGGAAAATTAGCAAAGGTAGTTGTGATATTCGTTGTTGTCTCACAGAATATGAAGAAATTTCCCCGTCGATATTTGATTGTTATCTTAACATTCATATGTACAAATGTCTGCTACATAGAGCGTGTGGGCTTTTCAATTGCTTACACTGTAGCTGCAGATGCCATTGGTCTGACTCAGTCAAGCAAGGGCATGATGTTATCAACATTTTATTATGGATATGCCATGTCCCAGGTACCTGGTGGATGGGCAGCACAGTCCTTTGGTGGGAGGCGTGTTCTTCTTTTGTCTTTTATTTTGTGGTCTTTGACGTGTGCACTTGTGCCGTTAGATCCCAACCATATAAATTTGTTGGTGGTGGCCCGGCTACTTGTTGGAGTAGCACAAGGTTTCATTTTTCCTTCCATCCATACTATTCTGGCACACTGGGTCCCTCCACATGAGCGCTCCCGTTCAGTTTCTCTTACAACATCTGGTATGTACTTGGGTGCAGCCGTAGGCATGCTTCTACTGCCAAGTTTAGTTAAACTCAAGGGTCCTCAATCTGTTTTTCTTGCTGAAGCTGCACTTGGAGCAGTCTGGTCTATATCATGGTTCAAATTTGCTACCGACCCACCTCGGTCCGATCATCCCAAAGCAATTTCTGCCGGTTTTGGTGAGTCATTACTGCCATCTACGGACTTCAGAGATGACAAAACGAGCAAGCTAAAGGCTGAAAATGGTGGTATCCCAGTTCGTGTTGCCAGGATCCCTTGGAAGAGGATAATTTTCAGCTTACCAGTTTGGGCTATTGTTGTAAACAACTTCACTTTCCACTATGCACTGTATGTGCTGATGAATTGGTTGCCTACTTATTTCCAACTAGGCCTTCATCTCAGTCTTCAGGAGATGGGTTCTTCCAAGATGCTTCCTTACCTAAACATGTTTCTGTTTTCCAACATAGGTGGTGTTGTGGCAGATCATCTAATAACTAGAAGGATATTGTCTGTAACAAATACACGCAAATTATTAAACACTATAGGATTTACAGTTGCAGCTTTTGCTCTTATGGCTCTCCCATTGTTTGAAACTTCGTCGGGCGCTGTCTTCAGTTCATCTGTTTCTCTTGGTTTTTTGGCACTAGGAAGAGCTGGCTTCGCTGTGAATCACATGGACATTGCTCCTAGGTTTGCAGGTATACTGATGGGGATCTCCAACACAGCGGGGACTGTGGCAGGCATCATTGGAATCGGGCTGACAGGGATGATCCTTGAGACATCTAAATCTACAAATTCGGATCTTTCTACGCCTGAAAGCTGGAAACCGGTGTTCTATGTTATTGGATATCTATGCATATTTAGTTCGTTTATATTCTTGATTTTCTCTACAGGGGAAAGGATCCTTGAGTAAGAAATGATAGCAGCAGTCCTTAAAGCATTCAAGAGTCCAGTTATCTGATGAAATCATAAGCTCTTACAATTTTTTTTATAGACCGTCATAAGAACCAACAGTCTCATTGTAATGATATTTTCCTGGTATTTGAATGCCAAACCATGTTTTTATAACAGACGTTTTCGTTAATTAGATTAATTTTGTTAAAAATGTATTGAAATGGAGGAGCTTAGTTGATGGCATGCAAGGAATTCAATGATATATATATAAACATTTAAGGAAGCCAGAACTATCTGCAAATTGGAAGGTGCAGAATTTCTGGAGGATACATCGAACTGCTGCAAAAATGCAAATGGGTGTAAAACCTTCTTCTCAGAAGATTTGCATGACCCCTTTGCAGGGACTAATGCCGATCAAATATGCTTAACGTCCATATTTTTTCTGACGCAGTTGCAGGCATTAGAAAATAACCCCTCTAGAGGTTCTTTACGGAACCTAATGTTTACCTTTGTTATTGAGAAAAATTAGTTTATTTATTCAAATTAATTTGTTGACCTTTTACTAGAATTTATGATTTCAAGTTAGAAACTTCACTAACACGATAAAATTATATTAACCTTGAATGGAGAGGTTTTTAGGGATGTCTTGAAGTTTTTTTTCTTTATTTTCAATTTTATGATGACATGTATATTTTTTAATGTACTTCTTCTATTATCAAAATTATTTTTTTTCTTATTTCTATATTAAAATCGTTATCCTAAAAATTATTTTTTCTACTCTTAAAACTTGGAAGTAAAGAAAAAGAATGTTTTTAGATTTATTTGTTGGAAAATTGAGCCTAACCATCATCCAAGATAACTGTTTTTTAAAAATTTTATTATCAATGATAACCACGCAAAAACAA
The DNA here is from genome assembly GCA_024699675.1 of Amphibolis antarctica. Classification (NCBI taxonomy): domain Eukaryota; kingdom Viridiplantae; phylum Streptophyta; class Magnoliopsida; order Alismatales; family Cymodoceaceae; genus Amphibolis; species Amphibolis antarctica. The sequence continues at coordinate 10,342 of JAMKPZ010005325.1, read as the reverse complement.
ATTCTTCTATAGAAAAAAGTCTTTGATCTTGTATCTACTCACTAACTCTACTTTTTCGGATTTTCAAATATTTTCCATCTCAGAAAACCAAATATTAGCGGCATTACGAAAACTTACAACCTCTTCATCTTTGCGAAAGCCAGTAAAATAGCAATTAATCATTTCTGAATTCAATTTTCTTTCATTAGGAATACATGTCTTGATTCTTACACAATAACAATAACTGCTATTATAATTTTGCTAGGTAGGAATAGACACATAATTTTTTTTTCCATCTATTTCTATTTATAATCAATTTTTTGATTAAATTATATAAATTTCAATCTATTCTCACAATTCTTACCTAATAATTTCAAGTCTTTTTTATTTTTTTAGTTTATTGTGCATTAATTTACTCTCCTCTCCCAATTGATATTGGATTTATAAGGATATAACCAAGTTGCCTAAGTTAGTTTTTATCTTATCTTATCTTATATTCAACTAATATAATTCTTACTCTATTTCTAACAAAACATATTTTACCTTATCTTTTATAGTATAACCTCTCATCTATTTAAGCATTCGCAAAACTAACACTAACTTGTTTCATATGATCATGTGTCTTAACTCTTACATTAAGTTTAATTCATAATCCATAGTTTTAATTACTACATTTGTTAACGTTCTATTATGTAAAATATAATTTTTAATTTTTCTGTAATATTAACGAACAATTCCATAAGATTTGGTGTGCATACAAATACGATGATGAAAATGAGATAGAATATATATTTTATTAAACGACGTAATGAAAGTAAAAAATTTTACAATAACTATCGGAGAAGAAAATAAAAATCGTGCTGACAAACTCCTATCTCACCAACATAATAGACCTTGTCAAATAAAGTCGATGAATGTAGTAACTAGGGAACACCACAATATAAAGCCTGGAAAGACATAAGGGACTTCCATGCCAATGTCTGCACTTTTCTTCGGAGAAACGATGTATCGACTATGCACAACATTTGACTGCTATTTCAGGAACACAGCCATTTGGTTGTAGTAGAAGGAAAAAAAAAAAACCAGTTTTGTACGTTAAACTTTGCTCCATAGATTGCCAAAGAGTGAATGACGACCTTCAGCGATGACAGCACCAGTTTTCTTGTTTCTCAGTAGAACAATTGTTCCAGAATAAGATCCTTGATGCCCAAGAACTCTTGAAGTTATCTCCAACTCATCCTGCTTTCACAAAAGGAAAAAAAGAAAGACAATGAGTCATGGCCTAATTAGAAAACAATATCTCATATACCTACCAACTACGAATATGACGATCTTAATCCTATGGATACAAGGGTACAAGTGTCATTCGTGAGAACTAGACAATGTTGTAAAAAATGGAAAAGAGACATCATACAAAATGAAGAAAACAGTTTTCTTTTTTAAAAACTGATGTTCAAATTAAAAATAATGTTTTAAATATACATACAAATGCCAAATACATTTAAAAATATACAACATTTCATCTATGGCTATATTCAAATTATCTTGTTGAAATCAAAGCTACAAGAAACATAAATTAAGCATGATACTATGAATTTATGATGTAGCAACAACCGAAGTATTTAAAATTAGAAACCATGTCTATGATAATAGCACAATAACTGAAGTTTAAACTTGAAAATACAATCCACAAGTCATGAAGTGCAAATTCCAAATCACTTAAAATCTTCATCTAAATTAGGACATGCATCCACTTCCTCCTCACTGTCATCCTCTAAACGGAAAGACTCTTCATCAATATGGAATACAATTGGTACTCTTGATTTAGAAGCTGATGCATTTGATTTGTAGCTTCTTATATGCTCCAAAGCATCTAGAGCTTCAGATGCCTCTGCAACTATCCTTCACATCAACCTAGTTCCAACAAAGACCACTTCATCATTTGGATCAATGCCATACATCCATTCATACACATGTTCATCCTCTTGTGCACTCAAAGGACGACCTATATCATTGAGTTGCCTTTTTTGTGATCTTTCAATTTTGAATTGAATTGAACATAAACTAGAAATTCAACTACTTGGACCTAGTCTGTTCCTTTTTTTGTATGGATCTGAAATTTAAAAAAGGAATAATTACATTCAAAAATTAACAACCTATAACTTTCAAAAATCCCATAATTAACAATTTATAAGAAACATTTCACATATCATCTCAAATGTACTCCAATTGCGTTCTCAACCTCAAAACAAATAAGTCAAATTCAAAATCCTAAGCACCATCTTTTGTAAGTTGGGTGTTTGAGCCCCATTAACTTAATCGACTTTTATCAAGTCTGTTAATAGTCAATTGCTTATTTATTAGATTAGTTAAATGAATGAATTTGATCGTTCCAACAAGGGCTAAGTAATACCTGTTTCAATGTTAACCACCCGTTTTCGAAGCCTTTAATTGCCATAATAAATCACAAATTGTATTTACCATATTCTCGTTTAGTCAGGTCGACGAACAAGTGAGAAAAGCACGGCAGCAGATTTCAACACTAAACAAGACAATATGCAGCATAAACATAGAGTGCGCCTTAAAAAACCCCTTTACAATATCCGTAATACCTACCCTAATTCTATTGTCAATCATGTACAAAAAATAGGGAGGAGAGCAATCTCACTTTGACATTTGCAGTGGAGACAAATGAAATATTCATGTCCACCGACACCTTCGGGGGCTTCCCATCAGAACGCATCACCATGCTCCCAATTTCATCCACAAGGTTGGCAACAGCACCCGAAGCAAACTTCCCATCTCTATCCTGCAACGATCGACAAAATAGAAAAAAGTATTTTTTTCTCATCAAAAGCACCACATATCTTCAAACATAGAAGCTTTGATGGGATGGATTTCTCAAACCGTAAGCCGAGGAGGGACGGTGAACGAGCAGGAAATAAAACCGGGCTCGACGCGGTCGACGCGAATACCCCTCAGGGCAAACCCTTCGTAGAAGCTGGCGTCGTGCCCCGGGCAAGGCGGTGGGAGGACTACAAACTGCTCCAACTCTGGTCCTCCCTCCTCCGGCGACAAGGCCGCTCTCGTCCTCTCCAGCTTCATCTCCACCCTCAAACCTTCGTCCGCCAGAGCTCCAAGCTATTTTGTTTCAATGGTCCTGCATGCGATCACTTGGCAGGCGTGCTTCTTATCGCCGGATCGGAAACGGACTATGTAAAGATCCGTTTACGATTTTATGAAAATTTCTTTAACGATACTGTCGAATAAATTTATATTAATATTAAAAAATATAATTTTACACGTTATTTTAAAGTAGACATATATCGAAGGAGTATTTTTTTTTACTTCTAATTTTTAAAAGTATAAAAATTAATTTTTAATAACGATTTTAAGATAAAAAAGAAAAAAATAATTTTAATAATAAAAAAAATAAATTAAAGAATATATATATGATCGTTAAGTTAATATTTTTAAAAATTAAAAGTAAAAAAAAAACATAATCGGATCTCAAGAGAATCCGACAATGGGATGACGCAGGTTGCAGGGTAACCATGTGGGTCCGTGGCACAGATTTCCAACTCCTCCGATGGCAGCGACGGGGGGAGGTGAGCCGCCGGTGCCGCCAGTGCAACTGGTGAAGCTTCTCCGATCAGAAACTAACCCTATCGCCGCCTTTTCTCTGCTTGACTCCTTTACCACCCTTCACCCAACCTTCTCCCCCTCCACTCCACTTCTCCTCCCCATCCTCCGTGCCATCTGTTCCTCCACCGCCGCCACCTCCCGTCACCTACCCCGCTTCCTCCACATTCTCAGCCGCTTACCGCGACGACCCAGATTCACAGAGGAAGATGCCCTCCTTGCCCTCAAGGCGTTCTCTCACGCTCTTATGCCTGACGATGCCCTGTACACGTTCCAGAACCTCCGGGACATCTTCCGCTGTCACCCTCGCGTCCGGTGTCACAACGCCCTTCTCGATGCCTTTGTCCGCGCAAAGCAGTGGGAAAGGGCCGAGTCTTTCTTCGCTTACTTCTCGACGCAGCGTCGCGTCTCACCGAACGTACAGACGTACAATATTTTGATCAGGGGACTCTGCTGTAGAGGTCAGGTAGACAAAGCCGTTTCCTTGCTTCACGCAATCAAATCTCAGAATTCCGGTCCTCTTTTCGATCTTGTTAGTTATAGCACCGTCATGGTTGGGTGCATCAGAAATGGTGAACTGGCGCTTGCACTTGATTTGTTCGATGAAATGGGCGAGATGGATGTATGCCCGGATGTTGTCTGTTATAACGTTTTGATCGATGGGTTTTTCAAGAATGGGGATATCGAAAGAGCAGAGGAGATTTGGGGAAGGTTGATCCGGGATAGGTTTGTTGGGCCCAATTTGGTCACGTACAATGTGATGTTAAATGGGTATTGTAGTCACGGGAAATTCGAAAATGGGCTGAGGATGTGGGATCAGATGTTGAGGAATGGACACCGTCCTGATCTGTTTACTTACGGGATTTTGATCCATGGATTGTGTCAAGCAGGGAATGTCGATGGTGCCTCACAAGTTTTTCAGGATGTTATTGAGTCTGGGCTTATTCCTGATTCTGTGATCTTTAATTCTATTCTTGATGGGTTGTGTAAGGTTGGGAGAACTGAGGAATGCTTTGGATTGTGGGGAATGATGAAAAAGTCAGGAAAATGCACTACTATTAGTTATAACATTCTAATCAAGGGCTTGTTTCAGAATGGTCTGACAGGTGAAGCAGTTTCTATGTGGGAACTTTTGCAAGAAGATTGCACTTGCACTCTGGACTCAACCACCTATGGAGTGATGATACATGGATTGTGTGAAAAGGGTTACATAGGCAAGGCATTGCAGATTGTTGATATGGCTGAAGGCAAGGGAAACAAGAAATTGGATTTGTTTTCTTACTCCTCCATGATTAATGGTCTTTGCAAATATGGGCGTTTAGAAGAGGCAGTATGCATATTTGATAGAATGGTCAAGCATGGTTTTGAACCTAATGCTCATGTTTACAATGTATTGATACATGGGCATTGCTTGAAATCAAAGGTTATGGACTCCATTCGAATTTTCAAGGAGATGATCTGTAACAACTGTCTTCCCACCGTTGTTACATACAACACACTCATAACTGGCTTATGCAAAGCAGAGAAGTTTATTGAGGCGTGCTGGTTTGCAAAAGACATGGTTGAGAAAGATGTAAAGCCAAACATGGTTACATATGCCTCATTGATGGATGGCCTTTGCAGGGATAAGAAATTTGATAGTGCTCTTACCATCTTGAATCAAGTTGTTGACAAGGGCTTTGAAATTGATATCATTGTGTACAATATTCTTATTCATGGGCTCTGCTCTAGTGGGAAAATGGAAGCAGCATTGGATGTTTTATCAGAGATGAGACGTCGAAACTGCGGTCCTAATCTTGTGACTCATAATACACTCATGGATGGATTTTATGGTGTTCGTAACTGCATAAAAGCATCTCAGATATGGACAGAGATGTTGAAAACGGGATTTTATCCAGATATTATCTCTTACAACATTGCGTTCAAGGGATTGAGTTCATGCAATAAGATATCCGAAGCAATGGAGCTGTTAAATGATGCTCTAGATCACCATATCATCCCAACTATTGTTACTTGGAATATACTGGTCAGGGCAGTCATCAATAGCAACAATATGGCGTTATCTCTGGATATTACATGATATTCCCAAAGGGGGCTTCACTGCAGGCACAGTTTTTTCATCTATCTATATATATATATGGTTCAAATATATTATTGAGTATTTTTTTTACCGTTTTCATATGCACACGTTCAGGAATCTCTATCAAGCTAGCCATGTGTAGTGCTGTTGCTGAATCTTCCATGGATTTTTCTGGTCAAATGAGTCTTTCCCAAGTATTGGAGGTATGCCAACAAACTAAAACTTGTGGCAGATTGATATTTCTTGTAAACATTTTTTCTTACAATAACCTTCACGAAAACTTTGAGCTGCACATTGTGTTAACTAATGCATGAGAAAGTCAGAGAACAAGAAATGCTTAGCAAAATGATTCACCTATTGACTTGCGCGTTTGAATTCTATTTTTCAATTCTGCTCATTTTGAAGGTGTGGCTGCTGCCAGGATTTTGAAACTTAGTCTATAAATTACAATTAATGATGCAATCATTCTTCTGAATTTATCATTGACTCTTTATCATGTAATGGATTAAATAAGGTTGAAGCAGAAAACACAGAATCTTAATTAAATTATTTATTGTCTGGCACTGAAGCAAAGAATCATGTGTAGCATCAAGTGTTAAGCTCTATTGTGGTGATTGAGGCATATTGCTACAACCATGCTTTGATGCAAAAAGATAAAGCTTGAGTGTATCAAATTCCAGGTTAAAGTTTCTCTCTGGAATTTATTACATCATGCAATATTTATCATTTCATATCAAAAGGACATCACCAACGAATAACATGATTTTGCATACGTAAAAAGATTAATTTTTCTTATCATTCTTCTTTTTGATTTCCACAGATTCTGGTGGTTCCTTCAATTTGCTGATCTGCCTGATAAATTGATCTATTAATATTATATCAATGATGCAAGTTTCTTTCACACTTTGATCACCAGTTTCATAGGGAGCATGCATTGCTATGTTTTTCATTTGATTCCTAACTCACTCCAACTCCTCAATGCACATCTTCTGAATTGGGTATGCTCTTCTCTCATCTCACTGCTTTGTTTGACAGATCATATGATGTTTAAGATAATACAGATTTGTTAAATTATTCATCACGTGGATACCATAATCATTTTCTGCCATGGAAGTTTCATTCTATATATACTTTTATATCCATTCCTCTAGAGCCTTATGAGAGAGACCCACCGATCCATCTTTTATTTTTGTGTCAGAAAGGACAAATGGTAAGGCATTGTTCCTTGTATTCAAGATGAAGGTATGGCACCTTTTCCTAAAAACATCTTTACCACTTACCGCATTCAATGTTGTAATGTTACCAGTTCATAGTAAAACCTACAGAAATCTGTCGTAGATTTTAAAACAATATAGTCACTAGAGAGCATAATTGTAAAAAGTTTGCCAATTCTTAGTTTGTACAACATTTTGTTGAAAAGGCTTATTATAATCAAATCAGCCTCAAACTGCAATTTGGAAACTGAGAATTCATTAAATCTATTCTATTAAAATTGCAATCTGGAACACTGAGAAATTTAATTCATCCTCCCTCTTCCAGTTTAGCATACAATTGAAGTGCAGCCATGCAGTAAGTTTCATACAGTAGCAAGCAGTTGTCGGCATGAATTTGATATGCCTCTGATTCATGTGTATTTGAGAGAACCAAGGTAAGTAGTGAAATTTCCGTAAGGCAAAAATTCTGGTATTTGTAATTAGTTTAGCCTGTGGTTCGAGTAAATGTTACATTTTCTTCAAAAAGATCCACTTTTGTTCTGTTGCACACATTTTTCTCTTCCATTTATGTTTTGCATGTTTTTATATTGCATAGACTAGTTGAAATCATAAAAAAACAAAGTGACGTCTTATTGGCACAATCTCACTACTGCATCTTGGGATAACTTGTATCCATGGAGTCTATTTGCTATCGATAAGCATAATAAGAAGGGATATGATTCTTCGTTCATCATAAGAAAAAGTAAAATTTGATAGATAAATAAACCAATAAATAATAGATGGCTTCCTGTCGACAACCACTTACATAATGGTGATGAACATTTGTCTATCTTGAATGCACCAAGTATTACGCTTGCCTGAAAATTGCACCATGGAAGTGACACCATTGTCTACAATACAAGTCTTGTACAGAGCACATTTGTAGGTCAAGAACCATTAGCCTTCTTGCAAGTAATAGCTACAATTGATCCTTTTTAAGTGAATGTTATTCTTCTTTATTTATACAATCTGTTTCATTTCTTTTTATCTATATTCTCTACTTGTGACGACAGCTTCAGCTCGTATACATACTGGGCAAGCAAAGCCATGAAGATCAGCACTAGCGCCACAACTCTTTTCCATTCCACTTCAGAGGAGGAAACTACGATATTGGCAATTGCAATCCCAAGCAGGGCCATCAGCACAAGGTAGATATTCTTTCTAACTCCCGACCCTGCACTAGCTTTGGTTAGTTCCATCACCTTTTGTGCTTCTTGCTTTACCTCTGCTTGTTTCTGAGGCTCTTTTTTCTGTCTCAGGTTCTTGAAGAACAGGCCCTCATTCCTGTCTCTCTCAACTTTGTCCTCAAACTTCTCCAAATCTTTCTCATTTTTCTCTATTTCTCGCCTGTTAATCTCTGCAGACTCTTCAAAAGCCTGCATTCGACTCTCCAAGTTATCCATTATCTGCAAAACCGTAAGTTCATACCTGTTCATCATCATAAAACAGTGAAAAGAACAATTTGGATAATTTCATTCTCACACACCCTGGCACTGGCTTCGTCTAGGTTCTTGAGGGCACCTTCTCCAATCTGCTCAAACTCTGTGCCAGCATCTTCTGCAAATTGTGATAGATAAGCAGAGCGCTCATCAAGGAAGTCAGTGAGTCTGACCTTTTGAGCCTGTAGATTTGCAATTCGTGCAAGAATTTCCTGTTTACGCTTGTCTCCTTCAGACTGTGGCGACGAATCGGATTCCGACCCATTGTTGGTTTCACACAAACAGATTGTTGAACTCTTCCTAGTGTTGAATTTTCTGGATTGGAGAAAGGAGATGGATGTGGAAGGGAAGCAGATTTGAGTTACCCTGATTGTGTTCATCTTCTGCCGGTGTTTTTTTTTCTGTGTTTGATTTTATCGTCCTTAATCATGCAAGGGATGTATATATTTATTTATTCAACGATGAGAGTGTGCTTGCTACATGTGGGCTGTTTCCCACCTCTCATTTCCAGCACTGAAACAATATCCAATAAGTCGGCTTTGGCTGCATGTTTCCAGTTTTACCCATCTCCGAGGATGTCGTTTGTTCTTTCGTTTTCTCCGATTTTCTTCCGTGGAAGTCTTGTTTAATGTTTTATGCCTTTACCCATCCCTTGTTAAATTTTATGACATCGAAAATCTAAGAAAAAAATATAGAAAAAGAAAAATTTAAAAAAAAATTAAGACTATTATGTAGATTATAGAAATTTTAAAAAATTTATTTTAAAAAAATTATAATTTTTTTATATTTTAAAATTTTAAATATAATTTTACACTTTTCTTGTAGTTACGAGGCACTGTTTTTTTTGGACAAGACATGAAGTTAAAAAATATATTATAATGAAATTTTTGTAAATTGTAAAAAAAAATTTCAAACTCAAAATCAGAAGTTCAAGAAGAAGTTTTTTTTAAAAAAAAAAATAAGATGTTTTTTTAATACAAACATCAATTTTTACGAAGAGACGATCAACATCTACCTCCTAGCATCTTGATCAACATCTGCTACCATTCTCGATGATTTTGGACACCACCCTCTTGCAAACATCATCCGTCTCTACTCCATCTTCATGCATGTGTGCAAAATGATCGTGAACTAATTACCTACACATGTATTGTTGTGGGTGACCAAGTATGGGACATGGGTTCATCTGTTTATATGTCAAACTTGAGTACATGTCATGGATGGTGGTGGTACGGTAGCAGGAATGGAGAATATGATCATGCACCAAGTGCTGATCATGGACCAAAACTGTTATGAAGCTTTTCCTCCTCTGTTCGATGTACAGCTGCAGCACCTTCTCAAGATGAAGAACACATTTAACATTAGTCCACACGAAGAAAAGAATATTGTTTTGATTTCTTCACAGTTTTCTTATTAAATATTGTACTAATAAATGATTACAGTAGCAGGAATGGAGAATATGATCATGCACCAAGTGCTGATCATGGACCAAAACTGTTATGAAGCTTTTCCTCCTCTGTTCGATGTACAGCTGCAGCACCTTCTCAAGATGAAGAACACATTTAACATTAGTCCACACGAAGAAAAGAATATTGTTTTGATTTCTTCACAGTTTTCTTATTAAATATTGTACTAATAAATGATTACAGTAGCAGGAATGGAGAATATGATCATGCACCAAGTGCTGATCATGGACCAAAACTGTTATGAAGCTTTTCCTCCTCTGTTCGATGTACAGCTGCAGCACCTTCTCAAGATGAAGAACACATTTAACATTAGTCCACACGAAGAAAAGAATATTGTTTTGATTTCTTCACAGTTTTCTTATTAAATATTGTACTAATAAATGATTACAGTAGCAGGAATGGAGAATATGATCATGCACCAAGTGCTGATCATGGACCAAAACTGTTATGAAGCTTTTCCTCCTCTGTTCGATGTACAGCTGC
>JAMKPZ010005324.1:0-19391 GCA_024699675.1 Amphibolis antarctica | reverse complement strand
AGTATCATTGCACTCTTCTCTTGTTCTTTCTAATTACGAGTATCATTGCTCTCTTCTCTTGTTCTTTTTAATTACGAGTATCATTGCACTCTTCTCTTGTTCTTTTTAATTACGAGTATCATTGCACTCTTCTCTTGTTCTTTTTAATTACGAGTATCATTGCACTCTTCTTGATATATAATTAATGCAAACTCTTTCTTTGTCGTAATTAATTTAACGCGTTAACGTTGTTTTCAGGTTTGAATAAAAAGTTCTGATTTGGTTCATCCCATTTCACTCGATCCATCTGGCTTACTTTTAATGGGTCTAATTAACCAACGCATTAACTCTTTAATCTGACCATGCGTACAATTAAGTATGCTACTTTTTATTTTTTGCATGAATTATTAAGAATAATGCGTTGGAATATGCAAATCCAAACATCTTTAGAGTTGAATTGATACATGTCACCTGTAAAGAACTTTATAGACTAAAAGGACGCACCGAAGAGTATTGAAATATATATTTAAGTTTGCATTAAAAGATAGTATAGTAAACGTAGACCTATATTCTAAAAAATAGTATATACTAACATGGTACTCTCATTATTCTTTCGTTAATAAAAGGATGACGATAAAGTACATGTTGAAAAGATGAGTTTTATATAGTAATCATTAAAAAATAAAAAATAAAAGCTCTTATTGTCTCTTTGTTTAACTCGGATTTTGTTATGTATCTCGATCGTTGACAATAAATATTCTTTACTTTTGATATTGTATATATTCATTGTACACAAAGCATAATTTGCAATTAACATTTACCTCTAGCCACTTAGCGACCATTCTTATAAGATGCAACTTAATTATATTCCTAAGGTGTGTTTATTTCATAATTAAGGTGACTATTCTCGTACATGAGAATTACGATTCTATTAATTATACAGTTTGAGTTATTTTTTTCAACTCTTAACATTCTCATTACACAACTCACGGTAAAATTCAGTTTCATCTGTTTTATTACTTTTAATTATAATTTTTAAATATTTTTAAAATTAATTTTACAGTAAATAAAATAGTAATAAACGAGATGCATACGCATGTATGTACGTTACAAATATGCGGTGGCATCCGCAAGATTACCAAATCGGCGTGCATGATGAGATAAGCCGGACGACTTTCTATTCCGTGCTTTTGGGAATTAATAAATGCTTTTCGCATTCGTCTCCCATGGAAACGTAACGGCGCAAGCTAAAATTGACCCAGGTCGCACCGATTAATATTTCTTAACTGCGTCGATCTTTTCGTTAATTGCAAAGAAAAAGAGTATTAAAATATGTATAATAATAATGATGATGTTAAAATAATTACAGAAATTTTTAATTAAATTTTACCGGTATCCACGAAGAATCGACGGTGAAATTGTAAAGAAAATTTATATTAAAAATATTATTTACACCAGAAAAAATGTAGTGTGGGGAGATGTCTAGGGACGTGGAAAAAGCCTGTGGCCGTTCACGAGGACCACAGCTGTACCTTTTGCTCGTCTCTCTCTAGATCTCTCGCTATCCTCGTCCGCCTTGTTATTTCTTATATATTTGCCGTCGTAACCATGCATTTTTTAAAAATATCCAAAAAATATATTTTTTTAAAAAAATAATGGTAGTTATTTTTGTGTTTACGAGGATGATATTATCATACAAGTTAAGTAATTAGATGATTCATCAATCTTATTCTCTTGAAAGTGAAAAATAGTAAATTCAGATAAACGATTTTGAAATTAAAAAAGAAAAAGAAAATAAAAAAATAAATTAAAAAATATAAATATTATTATAAAAATAAAGATACTTATAAAAATTGAAAATAAAGTGGAAGATTGTTTACTTAACATCGTCCAGTAGTTAATCATCAACTAATGAACGTCAAGCCATGAAGTCCTGTTATTTATTTGAAGCAGCTCTTCTGAGGATTCACAACAAACCCATTCCTCTGCAACTCTCTCTCTCTCTGTTTCTGCGAACATAATTTTCTTGGTCGACCTGTGATCGACCACGATTTAATCGAATGGATCCTCACAAGGAGAACGCTGCTACCAACAGCAGCACAGGTGGGAGTTGGGATATCGACTTGAGCATGGGAGAAGGCAACGATCACCAGCTCCTGCTTGATCATCTCAGCATGGAATTCATTCACGCCATGCTTCCCATTCATTCCACTGCCCAGCCAGTTCTTGCCCCGTCGTCGAATCTCAACTGGGTCGGTGATCATCAGGTGGGAAATCTCGGGGAGCAACGCCAAAGAGGAGGAGGAGGAGGAGGAGGAGGAGGAGGAGGAGGAGGAGGTCGTCAAGGTGAAGAGGAAGAGGAGGAAGAAGAGAGATTAGGAGCAATAAAGGAGATGATGTACAAAATAGCCGTCATGCAGCCCGTCGACATCGACCCGGCCACGATAAAGAAGCCCATGAGAAGGAACGTCCGCATCAGCAACGACCCACAGAGCGTCGCTGCACGGCACCGCCGGGAACGGATCAGCGAGCGCATAAGGATGCTTCAGCGGCTGGTCCCCGGCGGCACGAAGATGGACACGGCGTCGATGCTGGACGAGGCGATTCGCTACGTCAAGTTCTTGAAGAAGCAGGTGCAAGAGCTGCAGTACCCTCAGCCGAAACAGTCGCCCTCACCCCCCCCGCCCCCTCCAGTACTAATTGGGTCGACCCATCAGCTGGCGCCAGCCGCCGGCGATTGGCAGCCGAGAGTCAACCTGCTGCCTTCGTCGTCTTCTTCGATTGGAGTCAGTACCAGTCCTCCACCCGGATCAGGGTTCGATAGCTTCTCCGGCGATGAACAGATGCATTCATTGAGGTAAATAAATTAATACGTGGTCGTTATCAATTAATTAAATAGCCTTGATTAGATCATTCATGGCCTTCCACAGACTTGATTAATGTTGTTTAGATCATAAACAGACTTAATTAAGTCGTAAGGGTAGATCTCAGGGACGTGCCATGATATCGATGATCTGATCGATGCAATGTTTATATGATGTGTCATGCTTCCAAGTACCATGCTATATATGCATATGTATATGCTATGTGTTTTTTATTGATGATTTTTTATTAAGTGGCATTAATTGTAAGCTATCATATTATGATGTACCATATATATGTGCGCTACTGTAAAATACTTATTCATGGATACGTTTATCATGCTTAATTTGCTTAGACTTGAATCTACTGTTTTTTTTTTCTTTATAATTCTTGTTCGACAAACAAAAGACACAAACTACGGTTTTAATTTTAAAAATGTAATATACGCCATTTTCTTCTACTTTTCAAAAGTATTTTTTTTGAATATTTAAATTCAGTATCTCTATTCTCACAAAATTGAAATATATTTTTTATACATATCTTAAATATGTAACAGTCAAGTCCACTCACATGACACATTTGAATTAATTGGTAAAGTTTATCCTAATTAATCATGATAAGATAACAGAAGTATCATATTATTAAGCTTAGATTCATTATATTTTTTTTTGATGTATATATTCCAATACTCGGAACGCCTTCTTTTTGCAGATGACTCATATAAATCAGGTACTTACATTATGTTAAAATTTACCTTAAAATTAATTAACAGGAAGAGAACGGGTCAGAGGTGCCAACTTATTAGACTTATAAATTCACTACACTATCTGTATTCACATATATACTTCCACGAATTTAAGGATTCATGTTTTTTCATAGATGCATTAATGATAATTAAATGTTTTATGGCGTACGTTGATAGGTATTTTCATATAATTTGTTCAGTTTTTCACCGTAATAATGACCAATTAAGGAGTCATATATCAGGAAATTCTAACACTCCTTATTGAAGGTCTTTTTCCACAATCCAATTTTATCAGTATATCATCCAAAAAGTCTTGCATATTCCTATCTAATTAATGAGGAGTGGACAATTGAATCGAAAATCTCTTCTAAATGCCACTGCTACCCCCAACCAGCCAACCTAGTCGAACACCTTGAATGTCATAGCTCACATACGAGTCTGCAATTTTTCATATATTTCCAGGAACAAGTTCAATGGAAAATTTACCAATACAAGCAAATTAAAGCAATAATTTGGAACTTAGCATGCAGGCCCAATAGTTTTTAGGTGACTATGATAAGAAGCTAGGGATGTCAAAGATTATAATAAGTTAAGTTATGATCAATAGTGACAAATGATTAATTACATCAAATGTTAGGATGTGTTAAGTCACAAGTCAAATCATCAAATCATCTACTTGTGATAGAGGCTACATTGAAACTAAGTATGATCATTAAGCAAGAGCTTATATTACTAAAAATAAAGCGAAAATTAAGCTTAATATATGACGAATTTTTCCATTAATCACTAATTGATTTAAGTGTTAATCAAAGACGATTAAACCTATCCCGCAGCAAAACTAGTCTTTTCCTTTGCTTCGTGTTTGCAGTAAAGCAATTGAACTAGTCAGTCATCGACACTGAGCATAGCGCAACTATAATCTGTCCAACTCGATCATGGAGGAATTAAAGATCACCATCTTTTAAAGTAAACATTAGTGCGATTCTTTAGGTGTAGGATAGAGATCTAGTAAGACTCCATTAATTCCCCTCTCCTTTGTCAAGTTCAAACATTCGATTATTGATAGGAAACCTGACGATTAAAAATTAATTAAGTCTGACAGTAATTCTGTATTTTGTAATGAATTTGTAGCTATCATTGAGTAATTAAATTGATTGTCCAAAAAAATTTAATTTCTTTGGCATTTACGTTTTTTTGGGTTGGAGGGCGATTCAAAATGTTGGGGCGACTACTCCATGTATCGAAGAAGTAACCTAACGAAAGGACTCTCAGGGTACGTTTAGAAGTGTTTTTTATATAAATTTCCATATATCATAATTCTTATATAAATTTTTATATGTAAATTTTTAATTCATAATTCACTGTACACTATTATGATCGATGTATAGTATTTACAACTAAAAACTATTACAACAAATATATCCTAAAATTAGAAATTTTGGACTTTTTAAAAAGATGGGAAGTTCAACGGAGGATGATTTTTTTTTTTCAAAATGTTAAAAATCAAATCTCTTGTATAATAATATTGGTAATTAATTTTATCAATTTATTTTATTTAATCCAATACGGAATCGTAGATGTTGTCAATGTCCGATATGCTTCCAAGCCTAACATAATATTATAACGTTTAATTTCTTCAAACTAAATTAATTGCATTAGAAATGGTATGGGTTTGGATGCTGGCTAATTTTTATTTTCTTGAATCCTGGCGAGAGTTTTTAACTGGGAATACACATGCAATTAATCAAGGATAATCGGTTTTTAATTTCTATTATATTGAAATAAAATGTAAATAATATTATAAGTAATTTTAAAAGTAAAAAAAAATTAGAAACAAATAGAATCCAAGCTCTTCCCAGATAATAATTAAGGTGCGACGATGACATTGACCATGTTTGGTTAAGCATTTTTTATCATGTATCTTAACTTTTCATCACTGACAATGATGACAATGATTTACAATAATATTTATTAAATAATTTTAATATTTTATACTAAAAAATTATATAAAAAATACTTACCTATAATTTTTTACAATAAAAATTTTACTTTACCTAATTCAACGGCAATACAAACACAGATAATAGATAGTTGGAACATTAAGTTTGGCTGCAAAAATAATGAGGACATGTTGAGAGAGGGAGACTAAAAAAATTAAGATGGTCACGAGAACACATGACAAGGTTGATTTGTAAGATAACTTTTTTATATTAATTTTTATCGTAATATTTAATTATAATAATATTTAAAAATATAATTTTAACGTTAACATTTAATCATATCAATATTTTAAAAAAATATAATTTTAATATTAATATCTGATCACATCAATATTAAAAAATATAATTTTAACATCAATATCTAATCACATCAATATTAAAAAATATAATTTTAACATTAATATTTAATCACGTCAACATTAAAAAATATAATTTCAATATTAATATCTAATCACATCAATATTAAAAAATAATAATTTTAACATTAATATTTAATCACATCAACATTAAAAAATATAATTTCAATATTAACGTCACATTAACATTAAAAAAATATAATTTTAATATTAATATTAATTATTTAAATATTTAAAAACATCAATTTCCGTAAAATATTAAAAAACATCAACTCGCGACGTCACGTGCCCATCCACAACCATTTCCGTGAAAAATCGCAACTTTTTTATGTTTTCGATAAGTTATATAATTGACGTAGATTTTATTTGATAAAATTTATAATAGGTGAATTTAAAATTTAATTTTTTTTATTAACATGATTTTTAAGATAAGTAAATATCTTTCTTTTTTTCTTCTTATAGTTTTAACGAAAAATCTATTCTTATTATATTATTTATTAAAATATATATTCTGTATAATAATTTTTTTTATAAATTTTATTTTCAAATTAAACCAGAGATTATTTGTAATTTCTTGTACGTCGTGCTTGCTTAATGTATACAAAAATCTTTGCGTCAAAAAACCTCCGATCTCAACAGGTAATTCCCTTTCGATGGGTATGTAATTGGTATGATAAAAATTTATATAAAAATAATAATATATAAAAATTTATAAAAAATTAAAATTAACATTTAAAAAACATTTCTCAAATGAACCCAATGTCTCGATCAAAACCTACATTTTCTCTTTCTCGAGAGATTCCAACTCTAGAACCAAACAAGGTAGGAAGTAACAATGCATACGTATGTGTATATATATTTGGGAAAGCAATCTTTATTTGGACACGTGCGCAAGGTAGATCTGGCCGGAGTGAACATCATATATATGTATATATATATATGTAGAAGACGAGAGTATAAACCCATCAGATTCTTGATTCAAGACATTTGCTTCTCAACTACTTTTCCTTCTCTAAGATCTTATTAAATGCATTCATTAATTATATGCCTCTCTTTTTTGGGAATATGGTCGTAGTTTTATAGATCCTTTTGAGCTTTACATGCATTTACAGTTTAGTCTTACTTTTGTCATGCTATTCTTACTACTTACCCTTTTTTGTGTCTGTTTGTACTAATTCTTTAGTGTTGTTCAGGTATCTTTCAAATCTTCGATCTGATTTTGATTGTAAATTTTTTGTATTTAGTATAATATTTTTAATTTTAAAAACGGTGAGAAATCATTTAAAAAAAGAAAAAGTGGGTGAGAACAGCGCACAGGCATACCATTTATTCCAACCTTTATTTCAGAGCACACACTTGGCCTGCTTTAGCTGACACCACCTAATTATATGACTTACAAATAAACAAATTAAGGTCTTATTTATTTATTATTTATTTTAATTTTCAGAATATTTTAATTTTTTTAATAGAATTTGTTAATATTATAATTTAAAAATTATTTATACAAATTATTTTTAAAGGTATTTTTACTTATTAAATGATGGCAGGAGGTAGCATGCTCACCCTTCCAGTTTCCCAACGGCTCTTTCCCAACTTTTCCTGCTCCTTCCTGTTCATTCTACCCCCCCACAGAGCCAAAAAGCTGCTCGGACACCACCATAACTCAAACCTTGTTGTGCCTTCACCAACCTACAAATAGTGCGTGCCACCACATGCTCTGGAACAGAGAGAAGAGCCCAATTGATCCTCGTCCAGATCAGTGCTGAGAAGAACTTTGCTCAAAAAGTAGGGGGGCGGAGGCATCGGTGGTTGTTGCGACATAAGCCAAGAGAGAATGGGCATGTGGTTGTGGTGGGCGTTGTCTGTTGCGGCTCTTCTGCTGGGGCGTCACAGTTGTGGGTACTCTCCAGCAGAGGAGGACCTGGTGGAGAGGCTACCTGGGCAGCCGGAGGTGGGGTTCGGGCAGTACGCGGGGTACGTGGATGTGGACGAGGTAGCAGGGAGGAGCTTGTTCTATTACTACGTTGAGGCCGATGTCAAGGACCCTCACAACAAGCCCCTCACTTTGTGGTTGAATGGAGGTTGTGCACTACTACCCTCCTACTCCTGTTCTCTGTGTCTTGGTTTTGGTTAAATTTGGTGTTGAATGATGAGAACCAAAGCCTCTGTTTCCAGGACCCGGGTGTTCTTCTGTGGGAGGAGGAGCCTTTACCGAGTTGGGACCCTTCTTTCCAAGAGGTGATGGCCGAGGGCTTCGGATAAACAAACAATCATGGAACAAAGGTGAAAGGTTCTACCTTTTTTTTTTTTGGTTCATCTTTTCTGTGATCTCTATCTCTGTAAGTCTTGTGAGCTTCAGTGATGTTATGATTTCCTTTTCATGTCAACTTGTTGTAGTGTCGAATCTTCTGTTTGTTGAATCGCCCGCGGGAGTTGGTTGGTCATATTCAAACAGGACCTCCGATTACACATGTGATGATAAGCAAACAGGTGCGTCCAAAGTACTGTTTTAATCCAAAACTCCTTTCTTTCCTTTCATTCCTTGCAAGAAAGGGAAGGACCAACCACTCTGATCATTGTTGGCACAGTAACTCCAAAGTGTTTGATTTGGTACTCATGAAATGTACAAGAGATCCCAAATTTGGGGCCCTTTTTTTCTGCAATTCGGAAGATGTCAATATCTGACATCAGTCTTTAAGTAGAAGCTGTTCCAGCATTTGGTAGGAATTAGGATATGTAACAGCAACTGCAAGTTATGGTGTTGGTAGCGAAGTGGAGAATCATCAACAGTATGCTCGTTTCATCTCACATTAACTTTTGGCTGATGCTTTGTTTGTGTCAGCTAATGATATGCTCACCTTCCTGCTGAGATGGTACAAGAAATTCCCAGGGCTTAGATCTTGTGATCTGTTCCTCACGGGAGAAAGCTATGCAGGTTTAAGACTTGAACAACAGACTCGTATACAACTTATCTTGTATCTTCTTCTTTCCCTTTTTGACCAGAAATATTGCCACAGGGCACTACATTCCACAGTTGGCTAATGCTCTTCTGGATTATAACAAAAACTCGTCTGGTTTCAAGTTCAAGATAAAGGGAATAGCAGTAAGTGCATCTGTTCTATGGCTTTTAATCAATACGGCTGAAAATTTCCTTGGGTTTCCATTATTTGGTGATTTCACTGATATACTTCACATGATCTCTATCGAGTGGTCTTTACTTTGGTTTAGTGGATTGATTGATATTGCACATTGGTCCATTTGAATAGATAGGAAATCCACTTCTCAAGCTTGATAGGGATGTCCCTGCAACATATGAATTCTTCTGGTCTCACGGCATGATATCAGACGAGATAAGCCTTACCATTACAGAAAATTGTGATTTTGAAGACTACACGTTTAACAGCCCCCACAATGTCAGTTCATCATGCAGCAATGCACTGTCAGATGCCAACGAAATAGTTGGTAATTACATAAACAATTATGACGTGATTCTAGATGTCTGCTACCCTTCAATTGTGCAGCAGGAGCTGAGATTACGACAATATGTATGTTCTCCTCCTTTACATAGAGGAAACTTTTCTTATTTGTATTAAATGCCATATATATAACAACGGTCTGTGCCATAATCTCATTATATGACCGACGTTGGTCACATGAATTTTTTTTTCAATATAGTTCCATCTATAAAAAAAACATTATATGATTGTGTACATACATAGGTATGCATGTATTGATTTTGTGTGCATTGCTTGTGTAGGCTACTAAGAAGAGTGTGGGTGTTGATGTGTGCATGGGATATGAACGTTGGTTCTACTTCAACATTCCTGAAGTTCAGCTTGCTCTTCATGCAAACAGGACGAAATTGCCATATAGCTGGTCTATGTGTAGTGAGTAAGCACCCTAATCCCCATGAACAGCCAATAGTTGCTTCTCCACATCTGTGTTGGCCACACCTGTTCATGTAAAACTTGTGGATACCATTACCAATTTTCCTGATAATGGTAGCGGTGCTTTTCCCAGTATTCAAAACTAGGATCTTTTTTCTTCACAATGGAGCAGAAGATTAATTGGGATATCCTAATGTTGGTGGGTACCTACCATAAATTATTGCATAATATCTACCAAGAAGGCTTTTTGGTAGCACTTATGTATAATATATCTGTGATAAGATAGAATTAAAAATGATCAGATTTTAAGATGGCATGTAACGTATTCATATAAAAACTGAAGTAAGGAAGAGTGGTGCATGATGAACACACTTAGAATCCTAGTTAGGGGAATACGAAATTTAGGGGTGGCTGCTGTTAGACATCTGAGAATTAGTAACACACTTAGAATCCTAGTTAAACAAATTTAGTTAATCCATTGTGACAGATTTATGAGAGCCATTTGTGATACTTACAGTAGTCTAGGGTTGGATAACGCCAGAAGAAAGAAGAAATGAATTATCTGATATGGCCAATTTTGCTTGGATATTGGTGGTCACTACAGAACTAAAAAGTAGGGATCTTTGGTACATATAAATTAAAACCTTCTCATTTTTCCAACTACTTACTTACATTCCATGACTACATAATAGGAATCTCAATTTGTCATTTCTACTTTTCTTCAAGGTTTTTTTGTTTATGTTTTCCAGGCTGCTCTATTCAGTATTCATGTTTTTTGCTGGCTTAGCAGGTTATTTCCATTATAGTTGTATAATGCTTTCATGATTTCACTAATTGGAATTGCAGCATTTTAAGATATCGTTACGATGATGGAAACATCAACATCCTTCCCATCCTCAAAAGAATTATCAGACACAAAATTCCTGTTTGGATTTTCAGGTAAGTTTTTCCTTGAAACTCAACGAGGAAAACATTGCTTGCAAACTTGCAGCAGAGATGCACTCACCATTCTACTTGACAAACTGCAGTGGAGACCAAGATTCTGTTGTGCCACTGCTCGGATCTCGGACGCTGGTTCGTGAACTGGCACATGATCTAGGATTCAAGATCACTGTCCCTTACACCACATGGTTTCAAAGAGACCAGGTTGGTGTGAACCATCAGCACCATAGAGTTTTCTTTGTAGAAAAAAAAAAAACTGCAGAGATAAGACTCTATACAGGGTAGAACCACCAATAACATGCAAAACCTCAAAAGGCAGTTTGTTTTTTATTTCCAAGTTGCAGTGTTTTTGTTAGATTTTATCTTAATCACATCGTCTCGCGCATTCTTGGAAAGGTTGGTGGCTGGACAACAGAGTATGGGAATCTGTTAACCTTTGCAACTGTGAGAGGTGCGGCACACATGGTACCATTTGCACAACCTGCAAGAGCTCTGCTGCTATTCAAATCGTTTGTAAATGGGAGGAGGCTACCGAACATAACTCATCACCATGGTTGATCTCTCCTCCCCCCAGGTAGTAAAGTAGTTGGTCATCTGCCAGCAAGCGGAAGAAAATATATTTCTGCCAAAAAGTGGTGGTGGTCTGTTTCTTCCCGGCACAAGATTCAAAGCATCATCCCTCTTTTTATGTGCTCCATTCCCATTAACATTTGTGAGATAAATGATTTTAAGGATGCAGGGAAAATGTCCTGTGTTCTTGGGAAAAGGTTGTGTGGTGTGTGGCATCCTACCCCATTTTACTATCATCAGATCATAAACTTCCGATTCCAACTTCTTAAACTGCGTGTAGATGTAGTACAAATTTCAAGCTACTCCAACCTTAATCCAAGTGTATGCTAGCATTAAAAAATGATAAAAGCTGGCAGCTTATTCCATCGTTGTTGAACACAAGATTCCGACGTGAATTGCCAAGGATTGATCGCCTTGATGCGGCACAATTTTCAAGCTAGTCCAACCTAATCCAAGCGTAGGCTAGCATTAAAAACTAAATGACTACAGATGGCAGCTGATTCCGTGGCACAAATTTCAAGCTACTCCAACCTAATCGAAGTTTATGATAATGGTGTTGGATAAAAAATCTAACATTGAAAGAAAGGCAGTAAACCTAAGATTTTAGAAAATCTGTAAGTTTTTTAGAAAATTTGCAGTAAACCTTGAGTTTTTTTAATAATTAATAAATTTTAATAAAATAAATTTTACCGTAATATCAAAATTAGATTTATACATGTTACACATAAGACGTCTGTAACTTTACGAAAGGCTCAAATTCTTTATCAATCAATTGATTTTAATGATTTGAATCTCATCAAATGACATCAGCCAACAGATTCCTTCGATTGTTAACCTCAAAACAGAAAACAATGCATGAACAACACCCATAGATTGAATTAAAAGAATTTAAATCGAAGTAAGAATGGGGGAACTCAAACCTTCTTTCATGAATCATGAAGGATTTCTTCTGCTGAGAAACTATGGACAGAAATTTGAAATCCTAATATGCTATTTAACAACTGTTATATACATATGTTTCTTTCTGTGTGCAAGAAGGGGTACACCTTCCTTAGTAGATTTCACTTGATCAAGAACAGGGGTTATATTTCATACGACTGCCAAGTACAGAAAAACCTGAAAGCACAAAATTTCTGAGGTAGGGTCCTCCTTCAAATGCTGCACATCTAGAGAGATGCCTACACTTTCTCCAGAGCAACAAAGGAAGACCAAAGAATAGTTGCAAAACATGTTGGGATGCGCATATCCTTGTTCGAGAACTAGATTGACACCTTCGCGTTTCTGAAAGAGAGAATGTTATAGATCCCACAGCAAATCATACATACTCTGACGCAAAACTGCACCCACTGCCTCATGGACAATAATACCATCATTGACCATGGCAGGTTGGTTCCACACATCCAAATTCAGTAGCGAGAAACATCATTTGTCAGCAGATAGAAGAAAACCAGTTCATTCCAAGCATCGGGAACACCAGGAAGACACCAATGGCTACAATCGACCAAGGTCGGTGGTTGGCTCCATCGGCCTACATGGGCATCACTTCGGTATGCCCCCATGGATGTGATGTTAAGAACTGTTACTGGAACTCTCATCTTCCGAACTACATCGGCTATAATGTCTGAGAACTCACTTTGGTCATTCCCATCAGGGTCAGGCAATGGTTGTCGAGTAACTCTGCAATGTTTCCCAGCTGCATCACTGTTTCCAAACATCAAGAAAACATGATGGTGCATTATCTTAAAAAATAAAAATAAAAAACATTTTTGCACCCATTTCCAATTTTCTGCCTTCTATTTGTGAACATTAAACATTGTAGTGGCATTCCTACGTATTAGAGCTAGGTTATCAATTCAAACACATGACTATGGCTTCCACAGTTCCACATTACATCAATTTCAGAGTCCAATATGTGAGAGCAATGGAATTGAAGTTGATGAATGGTGGCAAGCAGCCTTTAATATTTTACGAGTATGAAACAGGTTGCACAATTTCCATTCCCAAAGTCCCAAACAGCAAACTATACTAGCAGTTCGTTTGGATGCAATGTTCCAAAAAAAAAGAAAAAAGAACATTATAATGATTGAATAAAAAATGTTAAACAATCATTTTTTTCCATTTAATCATTGTTTGATCATCATTACAACAAAATCGATCATGTTGAAATCTACCAAATGCCTTTTTGTTTTTCAAAACACTTATTGATTAACATACCTCCAATGTGAAGGTTCAAACGTTCGGAAAAAGACATGAGTCCTATTTGTGTTGACCATAGTCTCAACCCATGATGCCCATGTCTCAAGTGCCGTCCTGAACGCAACACTGATTGACATGCCTAGTTTCAACGATCTATGAATCTGAAAATAGCATCCCCTGGAAGAACACAAATTGATAAACATAAGATAGGCATAATCAAGAATTCAAGACATACTATTGAACACACAACCACATTCAAGCAGCACCACAGATAAATCCCGTGAGTAAAATAAATTCATTTCCATTTTAAATGATGGCTTTCACATGGAAAATAACATGCTATTAAATGTTTTTCAGTGATTTGAGAGGTGTTATAGTCCCACCCTGTTTGTCTTAACCATTGAATACTCTGCAGTGGCATCAAAATATCCAAAGATTAATAATCTTAAACCTATGCCAATATCCAAACAGAAATTTAAAACCCAGAGTAAGTTTCCAAAGCATTTAAACCAACATTTAGGAACTTGGCAGTATAATTTCGCTGCATGCTTAATCAAATCACAGAGACCAATCAACAGAAACTACATATGCAATCATACACTACTGACCTTTGGAGTTTGGAGAAACATTAAAAACAACAACAGTCTGAGTCATAATCTCACCATGTTAAGTCAGCCACATGGATTCTTCTTTTATATACTATTTATTGTCAAATATTTGATTAAATTATATAAATTAAATCTTTTCTACTTTTAATTTCTATGTAGTTTTAAAACTACCTCTACTTCTTTTAATTTCTTCTGTATTAATTAATTTTCCTCTTTTAACTGGTGTATTCTTTAATCTCCTAAGAATATATTCATCTAAGCCAATTTTCTCTTATCTTATCTTCAATTGGTGTAACTCCTATTATATTTCTAGTAATACCATTTTTTTAACTTACCCCTTATAGTATTGCCACTCATTCCTTTAATCAAATGCATCTAAAGAAACATTAACGGTGTCGATTTAATGCTTTTTTTATAGTTATGATGTCATATAGTTTAGCAACATTTGCAAATTCAGATGCAACAAAAGCAAAAAATTCATACTTTCTAAATTATTTGAGTTGTTCCCTGTTTACATACATATATTCAAGACTGAAAACTGAGGAACAAAATGCATCATTCTATCCTTTTGACAGTTGATACTTTTGTCCAATTAGTCTGACATTACTAGTAGACTATCAAGATAATATGGAACTGACAGTGAGAGTGTCCCAAGTATCTACAAAAATTACCGTCCATAAAAATAGTAACCAAAAACGATCAACTGTTTAAATTCCAAAGGATATAATATATTGATGGGAAAATTGCATGGTATCTATATGTCTCTCAATTTAAAAAAAGTACTTTGTAATAGTTACAAGTATTTGTTTTTACATTTAAATCACACCATCTATGTATTTGAATAAATGACCAAGATTCAAGGATTTTTGTACCAAACAAAATATCATAGACTCTAGCATAGAAAATGTTACTATTGAAAAGATTCCTCTAGCATGGCAGCCAATGTCATGGACTGTATAACAGCTGATGTGTTTAAATGTTAAACAATTTAAGGAAAAGAGGATTGACATATCACATCTTAATAGCAAAGGCATTTGATGAATTGAAGCAACTCAAGCAAAGGTATTTGACGAAATTTCACTTGAAAGGTTTTTACTGGTTTAGCATCTATTAGTGAAAAATACGGCAGATATAAAAAAATGCATTTCACCTAGAGTTTTTCCAAAGGTTAGCATCTATTAGTAAAAAAATACCAGCGCTCAAAAAATAGCAAAAATATCTAACAATGAAATTTTCTAAATAAACAATTCAAAATGAGACTGTAGTTAAGTAAATGACCTTGATCTACTACTTTATGTGCAAAATTAAGAGCCAACTAGCATCATTAATAAAAGGCAAAAGAAAGTATTCTGATGTAATTCCTGGAAGAATGACCCTTACATGTCAAAAAGTTTGATTGGTGTCCACCAATGGCCAGAATTAAAGATTAAAACATCTGAATCAATCCACTTTCGACTGATATCATCTAGTCTGTCCAGCTTAAGTGTAGACTTAACCCTTTTTGGCCAACGCCTGGCTGGAGAACCCTGTTGTACAAGGAAAACTGACCGAAAGAACTCGATACTAAGGTTGAATGATTGAAATCGAACGCCCAAGAATCGAATAGTCTTGGAGATTAAATTTCCATTTATTTCATAAACCGTCTCCGGATCATCTACTGCTGTCATAAGCATGCATATCAAAGACTCCCATTGTGTACGGCTCATCGAATCCCCAACAAAGACGATCCGTTTACCCCGTAGGCTCTCAAGCACTTGCCGTGCATTAAACCGAGGAACCTCACAGTGCCGTGGTTTCCACCTCCATCTCAAATAATCTGTGTCCCGTCTCCCATTGGCCAAGCAATTGAAACCCCGCTCGGCGAATGGGCAGATTGAGCTATTGTACAATGGGTAGTAGTCATCGGCAACCCAACTCCCATCGAACACATCACACAATTCGGCACCAGTGGAGCCAGCAAATTCAGACACCAAACCCCCTTTGCCGAAACTACTCAAGAGATATAGATATAGGGCGCATCCCATAACCAAAACAAGGGACACAAGGCGGAGCGCAAAGGCAATCTTACCGATGGATCCCGGAAACCACCATGGCTTTCTGTGCAGCACCACCGGCCCCCTGGGACTATTGAAGCTCAAAGACCTCCGGCTGTAATGAGCCGACGAACTCCGGCTAAAACTAGCATTCACCATCATTTCTCATTGCTCTCAACTACCGCCACCACTCAAATCCTCCATCTTAAAAAGCATGATTGTTCTTACACTAAAACCACCGACAAACCAAGATCAAACCACGCAAGATTCCTCCTTTACCCCACACTAAGCCCTCGATCCATAACTCAAGATCTCCCACTCCAAATCCCAAACCTGACAGATTCAATCACCCGACCACAAAAAATACAACGACGACGGCGGAAGAAGAGGAAGGAAAATCTCGAAGACGCAAATCTGGCCCGTTTCCCCACCGATACGGACGCCGACGCCGACACCGCCAGGCGGGAGACGATCGATCCCGGCCGAGATGGAAACGATCCCAAAGATCAGACCCTCCGCCGCTATTCCGGAGGGTGGTTCGGTAAGGTGGCGGGTGCGTTGAGGAAAAGACTGGGCTGCTGCCGGTGGGGGTGGTGGTCGTGGTGGGGCGTGAAGCTTAAATAGCGGGGTAGGAGGGTATTTTCGTCATTTCGGTTAAGTGATGTGGAAGTGATGCTTTTCATGGGGTTTGCAGTTAATGATACCGTAATTATTATTTGTGTTCTTTCTGTTCTATTTGTTTACGTATTTTTTATTACATATCTTTATTTTTTTATTATACATGTAATAATTTATAATATTATTTATCAAATAATTTAAATATTTTATATTAAAAAATTATTTCAAAATACTATTTTACGTAATTTTATTTTTTAAACAAATACACCAAAAAATCACAAATTCGTCACGGATGAAATTTTAAATCTTTTTTTTTAACAAATTCGTCACAAAAGGGTATAACTAACTATTATCTTTTTAATGTACCAAAATTAAAAATTCGATATGTCATTTATATTAATAATATTTAAAATTATTATTATAATTTTAATATATCAAACTATATATATCAGTACGTCGAATTAAAAAAAGGACAGTTGATCATGAATCGATAGATATATCATTTTATAAATTAATATATCAATTTCATCCAAAATCTCAATATTTTCACGTACCGGTATTAATATAGTCCAATTACATTAAATGGTAGTCTAATTGTATAATTGATGGCTACTTGATAGGAGGGTGAATCAAGTTGTTTGATTTATTTTAAAAAAAAGTGGAATTAAAAATTAAATAAACCACAACACAGAAAATTTATAATGGCTTTTTAACTTAGGTAGTTCATTTCTTGAGGTTCATTTAAGAATTCACTATTGAGAGTTTTAGTTTACTCTCAATCTAGTGTCTAAGACCTTTATCTCGTAGATAAAATATCATTATTGTAGTCCACTATATACTACACAGACCTTTCAAAAAATTTTGGTTCACTCTCAACCTAATATCTCCAATTTATCATGCAGATAAATTAATCATTTGAAATAAACCATCGACTCTATTTCTGGTTCACAGAACTAGTTCTTCTACAGCTAAAGTTTTTTCAGTCAAAATGCCCCTATTCTGGCTAAAGTTCACACCAACAAAGCTTCAATCTTTGTTGTATTAATCACACTCACAACGAACTTTTGTTGTCAATGCTTATTCTCACAATAACATAACGTTGCAAGAATCGATTACACAACAAACTAACATTGAGAAAACTCAAAACTACTTGTTTCTTATTCTTCTATCACAAATAACCTTCGTGATCAGGTGTCTCATTTAAAACAAAGGATCGGTAAAGCACAAAGAAAGATTGTAAAGTACAAATCGATACTAAGCACACTTACAGTAAATGAATCTTTCTTACAAAATAAAAAAACAATGACAAAATAAATCTTCAATAAAACTCTTTCATCTTCGATGCTTTGATGATCTTCAATCTACATGAACACTACTTCAATTGCTTTAGAGGTATTGTTGATCATATGAATACAAACCTATTTATAGAGTAAAATGCAAGAATTATTCAACCATGATCTTTGTAAAAATGGTGTAACGTAAGTTATATTGTAAAGCATGATTTTCGATTTAATCAATTCTTATCCTAAATTCAAGAATCCACTCTTTATAGATCTTCTCCACCACACACGATCTTTAGGATAATCGAAATCACAATCTTTGATTTCATTATCTGCAAAGTCAATTTCTTTCAAAAGACTAAGTATTAAGTTATTTCTTACAAATAATTATAACTGTATAAGTTTTGGTATACGCAATGAATTTATTCCGTTGTGTCAATGTTACGTTCAACGTAGATTCATTGTCAAATCAGGTTTGATAACAAACCTTCGTTGTCCTAACACTTAGCCTTTTCTTTTTACAACGAGAACTATAACTTATGTACATTTAAAATACTTGAGTATAAAAATAAGTTTTATATGAAATAAATAATTATCGTATCATCAAAACAGTAAGATAATAGTAGAGAACATTATCTCTAACACTAACACTAATACATATCAAGTTAATTAATGACATAATTTGTTCAAAACTAAATTAACTAACCCAGTGTACCTTTTCTGTAATGTGTAATTTTAACTTGTGTTAGAATTTAAAGTTACACTGTTATCAAGTAAAAGTGCGTTGATAACTGTTGGTTACTTTTACCGATCTATTAATTATCATAAAAAAATATAGCCACATGTTTTTATACTCTCGTGTCGTAACGTAAATGTTACAGATAAGATTTTATTTGATAATAATTTTTTAATTTTAATTTTAATTTTATATAAATTTGTATATATCATCGTTACATTAAATTATATATATAAATTATTATTAATAATTTAATATAAAATTTAACCTTTTTAATTCTCCGTTATCTTTTCTACTATTGTGACGTTTACGGGAAAAAAAAGTTCGTTTTTCTTCAATTTCATCGGAGTTACGTTTTTCAAAAATATTTATTTTAGATATAATTTGTTATTAATGAATTTGAAATTAATATACAATATAAGCCAATGCAGCGTTGTCTACGTCAGAGTTATTATTGATTTTAAGTTAAATTTTAATATAATATCAAAAAATGGTAATTTCACACCTGTAAATAAATTGCTCATTGACGTATAACTAATAACTTTACCTTGACAATAAAAAGGGCTTCGGGTATTATTT
>JAMKPZ010005323.1:0-14036 GCA_024699675.1 Amphibolis antarctica | reverse complement strand
TTACTTCTCTTTTCTTAAATCTATTAGACAAATATATTTTTTCTTGCAATGCCATCAAATTTGAAAAAAAACCCACTTAAAAAACTATAAACAAACAAGCCCTCTATTGATATGGATGTTTGTCCAAGGAATTGTAAGTTAGCATCCAATGGTGTATCAAAATGGAGAGAGAGTTTTTCATCACCTCTTCATCGTGGATTTAAAATCTGTGGGAAATCTTTCAAAAACAAAAAGAGTGTGGCTCCACCTTTTAGAGAAAAAAACCACCTTCAAGTGAATTTCCTCAGACAAGCTTTACCGAGTTTGCTCCTTTCAGCTTGGGAAGAAAATAGCATAGTTTTGGACCATTTATTTGCAATTGTTAAGTAAAATCTTATTAAGCATCAAAGAATTTACAACAGTCAAATAAAATTTCAGTGAACAAAGTATAAAATAACGATATGGACTTGATGAATCAAAAGAATCAGAATATTCTAATCCTGAAAATGCTACAAATACTGAAACAATGTCAAAGGTTGGAGGCCGCTAGGTGGTGATTCACAGCCTTCATTCTACATCTTACCAATGTTGGTAGCCAATGGAAGTATGAAACTGATAGAATTTCAATGCTTCCGGGAGTCCTCATTAAAATCTGTACATCATAGCCAAACGAAAACTAACTGGATCCAGCAAGTTCTGGTGAATTTCAACTCATTGCTACCGATTCCCTTTGTGTATATAGCAGCTAGACCGTGGATCAATTTCAAAGGCAAGGTAGAAATTAGTTGCTCTATAGAAGGATATGGAACTCACCCATTCCGAATGGGGATGAGGCATCAAGTCCAACAACTTCATCCATCAAATTTTCAACAATAACAGTGTGCCATTTTGTTGCCAGAATCCATACAGTGGAATTATGACAGACACTGATTTCTGCTGTTGTTTTAAACACTTTGCAGATCTTGGTAGAGTGTGTGGCTTCTGGGGTTGAGAGCTTCATACCACTAACAAAAGCTCACAGTAGATGCCAGAATTTCTTTGAAGTTTTCATGGCGTTTTTGGAAGCCTGAGTGGGCTTTCAAATCAGAACATACTCGGTCCCAGCATGTCTGCCCCTAGATGGTGCCCTCTTTAAGATGGCCTTCCTTTTCAATGACAAGCTACGGTTGAATAATGCCCGACTTCTCTGAGCATCTGTGCAAATGCACAAAGCTCTAATACTAAACCCAAACAGAAGGAAAAGGAACATGGCAGCACATAGCAGTAAAACATTGCGAAATCCGTTTTTTATGGCAGGATCCTTTTGATCAGTCCATGGAACGCCACCTACGTTCATTCCAAATACTACTTACAAAGAAAATGGAATACATATCAGACATTATACAAGAAGATGTGAGTTTACAAACAGTAAGGAAAAGAAGCTTACCTCCAGTGATGATTGACAATGGGAGAAAGATCATTGAGAGAAAAGATAGATAGTAAAGCTTTCTGTTGATTTGTTCTGCTTGCCAACTGTCAAGACCAGCCTGAATTGCTGTGATCCGATTGACAATGAAACGAAGATTTTCCTTTATCTTCCTAAGACGACCTATTAGTTCTTCAAGACTGATAGCATCTTCGCCAGATAACAAGTTTTTACTCGCATATTTTTCTTTGACCCAAGGAAAAACTTGCTCACCATGTGCAACAACCTAAAATCCACGAACCACTTAATGCAATTGCCACCAAAATTTCCAAACCTAAGAATTTAGTGCAATCACTAAGAGAGAATACATTGTGTAAGAAGCAATGGATTATCATTTGTTTCAAGTATTATCGTGAAGTTGTACCTGCAAAAGCCTTTGCAGGTTGCAAACGTCTGTCATCCAGCAGTTGTTTCTTTAGTGCAAAGCTACCTGGGCCAAAAAAGAGAGAAATTGTTAAAAGCTGGTGGATTAGCATAATGGAAATTTTTATACATTTTCTATCATGTAAAGAAAGCAACTTTGATATCTCACTACAAGAAAATTGGCCTATAGGGACGAATGCTAAATTGAATCCATTACTATAATTATCATATGGTGACGGATCTTATGAAACACCAATGAGCTGGTTTGGACAGCCTCTGGATGCATGGAGCATGCAGGATCCATTCCAGTGGCAAGCACCACAAAGTGAAGGAGATCAATCCTGCACAGAGGTGGAAGGAGGGAAACTTTTCTATAACAAGGAGTTCCAGAGGCCATTCCTGTATCAGACACAATGCATGAACGTCTACCTTTTCTATAACAAGTATTTTTCATCATTTCCAAAAATCATACAAAATTTTATGACAGAATGCAACAAAAAATCCTTCAGATGACAGAATAAAATCATATGTAATCATCTGAAATTACAGAAGTTAGAATCAACGCAACATAAATTATGTAAATTGCACATGTATGACAGAATGCCAAAATTTACAACCACATTAGATGAATTCCAAGCTTCAGAAGTATACGTGCCTACAAATCTACAATATTTCCACCCAAAGACACAAGTATCTAGTAGTAAAATTATGATACACATATCTCCATATAGCCCAATCTTTATTAAGTTAGGAACAACGCAAGCATCTACCAAACACCAAAAAGGACACTGAAAGTTAGGAAGCGAATCAAACAAGGAGGATAATTTTTCCAGCTGATATCCTTAGAACTTGGGAGAACTAAGGTGGCAATGCGGGATCTCAATTCTCAGCATATAGACCACAAGTTAGGGTAGTTCAGTAGCCATCTTTCTGTCCTTCAACCTAATGAATTTTTCTGCAACCAAGAAGATTTTGTTTTTCAACATCATAGTCTTGTAATTACTGCATAGCTTTGATAAACATTAACCCTTGGCCCATCAAACTTCTCAAGGAATGCATGCTCCATGAGGTATTGTTTATAGAAGCATGTCAGTCTGAAGCTTGAACATCAAAGCCATGACCATATAATATCAGCCAGTTATAAATAGACATGGAAATTTTGTCATACAAAAATCTTTCCAACAAAAGTATCACCCAGATTTTCTTTGTGAGTGGATGCATCATTCAGATTTAGGGTAGGAGTACTAGGATATCCATGTGGTCGATCGATACCACATGATAGAATTAGAGTGCATTTGTTTCCAGCTCCACTTACTATAAAGTCAACTCTAATAATTATGAAGAGCTAAAGTTGAGAGTAATGAAACAAACGATATTGAAGTTATATAGTAAATTGTGTGATTAGAGTTTATGTATGAAAGTTTTTGTGATAATGATGACATGTGAAAGCTTGTATAAAGTTAAAGCTGTAGCTCTTAGAGCTGCACCAAATGGACCCTTAAGGTAAGGTCGTATTGGTTTTTGTTGTTGATGCTGTACCGTTCACATTCCTTAGATTCCCTAAGATGCAGTGAAGCAAGCAAAGATACCTAATTACCTACACAGAAGACATAAAAAGGGAGGAACAAGAATGGGAATACAAAGGAACAAGATCTTCATCTCATCCCTTATGGAAGAAGCGGTTATAGTGCAGAAACGAGTTGAAAGGGCAATAACAACAAGCGTGTATAAAAGTCTCCGTGAGATGGTGAATAATAAGAAAGCAAAGTAGGCAATGGCAATACCTCTGTCCAGCTCCAGCTCGACGGAGTCGAGTTCCATCTCAAGGTTAGTCACAATGTCCTGCACGTGGTCCACATGTGTGTCCACAATGTGGATGATGAGATTGGACACAGTGCTGGGCACCGGATTGTCGGCTTCCTCTGAGTGGTTCATGGTGAGGAAGAAGTCAAGGACGTGGGCTTCGATGGGGGTTCTCCTGCTTCCACCGCCGTCCACACGCCCGGCGCCGCAGCCGAGACTCACTATGGTGGGGATCTCCGAGAGGACGGTGTTACGGACTTGGGAGAATCCCAGGCGTGGGACGCGGCCGAGGGGTACGGTGATCACGGAGTTCTCGGTGACCCTTGCCGCCAGCCTGAGGGTGAAGTTGCTCGCCGGAGGGCCAAGCGAGTTCAGCCGGAACACCAGCGCACCGTCGACGTGGCCGCAGTACGGCCCGTTGCTGCCGAGCGCCAGGATCTCCTGGAGCTTCAGCGGTGGGCAGAGGACGTCGATCAGGTACTGGGCATAGGTCGCGCTTGGGGAGCTCGACATGGTACCAGCAGAACTGCTTCCCTGAGCCTTCCGATAGGTCCCATTCCTTCTCCCAGCAACTCCCCTCCCCATCGAACAGGTACGCCTTCTTCCTCGCCGCACCAGGGAAATGAGGCGTCCGGTCCCTCCAAACGCCACTCACCGTCGTCTCCGTCGACGAGGAGTCCCTCCCCACATCCTCCGCCTCCGAGCTCGCATACCCAGAGCTGAGTTCCATCAACAGACCTACCAATTAACCTACCTAGCTCCAATCCTCAAACACCCCGATCTCGCCGGATACAATTCATCATCCAACCAAACCCAAATCCCATCCATCTTCTCTCCTGCAACATTCCTTGCTTTCCGATTAGCAGAACGAATCTGGGACTCATAATACATTACCAAGCCAATCAAAGCAAACCTACCATACCACCGCGAAACGCCGAGAGGCAGATAAAACCCAAGTCGGCAAACCGGAGAAGACGCCCAAAGATCAAGTCTTGACGACGATGGAACCGCCGAGAGCTGTGATCAGGAGGGGGGCAGCCGCAGGGGAGAGAAGAAAAGAGAAGAGGAGCTCCTCCCGTCATTTTCCTCAAATCCATAAAATGTAGATTTCGATTGTTACTAATTTTGGAAATAAATCCTGAAACCATCGTTTTTACAGGATGAAAGATATTTTAAATTTAAAAGCCGCCAGCTACGAAACCAAAATGTCGCATTTGCTTCGTTTATCTAGGTTTTTTTTTTTAAAGATAAGTTGAATTTTACGATATAAAAGCAACGATATTAGTTTAATTTTATAAATAATAAAAAATATAAAAATTATTTAATAAATATATTATAATATTTTATAATATATAATAAAAAAATATAATTATATAATATCAAAATATAAAAACAAACATAATAATCCAGCTATTACTCCTGTTAGCTGTTACAATTGTACGTCAAGTTATCATTTAAATTTAGTATTTACAACTCAATATTTTCTTTTCATATGTCACATCTAGTTGTCTATGTATTGGACCATCGAAAAAATCCATATTGCTTTTTTATCATTAGATTTATATCTTTGAAAAATATAAAAAAGTAAAAAATAATAAGTTAAATAGAATTCTATTTTTTATTAAAAGATAATTTTTTAGTAACATCAGTTACTTTTATAATAGTATCTTAGTTTTAAATTATTTTTATATATATATACACGATAAAGGAAAGTTAAGAAAAAATTCAATAGATAATAAATAAGAAATTTAAGAAAATAATAATACATTTCTAATAGTATCACCAGAAAGTATTTATGTATATATATATATATAACATATATTGTAAGTTATTATGATAAACGGTAGTTCTGTGGATATACCTTACAATTAGGTAGAAGTACCATCAATCCAAATACTTAGGTGGTTTTGATTTTCAATTACTGAATATTGATTTAAAAGAGATTTTCATTAAATATTATGTCATATATTTAAGTAAAATAAGGTATTTATGATTTTCAAATAAGTGATTTATGTCATATATTTAAAAGAAATTTGAAAATTAAGACTTTACTTTATGCGAAATCATAAAGTAAAGACGTTAACTTTACGCGGCCAACTTAGAAATAGACGTGTTAATGTTAAACCGCCAGTCTTTTAATATAAAACGCCGATTCTCTTATCACGTGTGAAAAAGCACGGTAGAATGTCACATGACATTTTAAGTTCACACGTGATGAGAGAATTAACGTTTTATGTTAAAAGACCAGTGTTTTAACATTCACACGTGACTTTTTAAGTTAGGTGTATGCATTCTAAAGTACACGCCCAACTACTAAACGTTACGTGTTAATGTTAAAACGCCGGTCTTTTAATGCAATTGTCAGGTCTTTTAACATAAAACACCGATTCTCTCATCACGTGTGAACTTACAATTTCACGTGACATTTAACTATACCCATTTGAATATTAAGTTGACGGTCATACTATACAACGCACGCGGCTAACTTAAAAAGTCACGTGTGAATGTTAAAACACCGATCTTTTAATCCAATCATCCAGTCTTTTAACATAAAACACCAATTCTCTCATCACGTGTGAACTTAAACTTCACGTGACATCCTATTGGGATATTTCATGAACTATATTCATATGTAGCACTTATTTAAGTAATTATATCCATTCGCATTACTTCTCCGAAATGTTCTAAATATTAAACATATTTAATCTACTAACTTAAAATATTAGGGTGGATTTTTTTTTAAATTAATTCAATTTGAATTAAAATAGAATTTGATTAAATAATTACAAACACTTATCCTAGATCAAATGGGTATAGTGTTAAATAATTTAGCATTAACTTAAATAATATTTCCAGTTATGTTCAAGTAATAAGTAAATAGATCATTAACTTAAATATAATTACGACTTTTAAATTACCGTCAGACCATATTTACACATTAATTAAGCATTCATCATTAATACATAATACTTGACAATGTCTCCCTTTTTGATGATCACCAAATTAATTTGATGTTGTAATTATCTATTGTTTTCCTTTTAAATTTTCAAATTTAAATTAATTTGATGTTGTATTTTACTTTTTGACTTTCTTAAAACACCTAAAGTTAAGAATGTTAAGTGTAATTATCTATTGTTTTAAGTGTACTTATGTAGTATTTTAATTTTGAACTATATGTCCCCATTGTTGTCATTATTCAACAAAGTATTGCGATTAGAGAATAATTGTAAGCATTCATATAGATAAAATTAATAAATTCACCTTTCACTAAAAAGCTAAATAAGATAAAAATACCCTTGAATTACAAATCAATTACTTATACAAACAAACGTTCCAATCACCTAGCATTACAATTCAACAAGAAATCAAAAAAGTACAAGTTATCCTTGATTTCTCCTCCGATTTTGAATAGAACTTATTATAGTTTTTGAAATCTGTCGACCAATTTGTTCTTCTAATTGTGTAATATATGCAACTTCTGCAGGAGATAACAAATCTTGTCTAGTCGACGTATGTGTTTGTTCACTTGTTAATTGTTGCTGTACGTCTGTAATTGGTGCATTACAAATGAATTTCTTATATTCAGCCACTGTAAACGATCTTGTCTTAAAGGATTTTTTGGGCCATTGATTCACATCATATCCTGTCCCCGATATCAAATTCACAAGACTGATTCCATAAAATAATTTTGAATGTCTGTGCTGTATGGAATCCAAAAATAGTGTGCACCAATTCAGTTTTATTTTCTGCATCACAGCATATGTGGCATATAAACAAATTCTCTAGATATGTTCACCATGCCCTTTCTTCTGAAAAATTTGTACTTGCAGAATTTTGGATACAAATTTTGCTTTGCCATTGAGTTCATCAACATATTGTAATTTGCCATGTGAATGAGAGGTTCTTGCTATCGAACTGATGTTCCAATCTAGCAAGTTCAAAGATGTTGTATCTAATTGTACACCCTCATTTGTCAATTTAAGAGTATCTATCATATACCAATTGAGGAGTGATTTCAAAAATAGTGTTATCAATGTTGCTAAATAATCTGTCTTCCTCAACATGCAAGTTAGCATAAAAAGCAGCTATCACTTCTCTAAATACATTTACCTTATAGCTTGTTGGTATTATGTCTAGTAGACCTTGAAACTGTAAGAGATCCTTGAACTCTTGTAAATCTGTAAAGTTTATAGGCCTTTCATACAGTATTTCAAGATTCACAAATTTATGGTAATTGTTTAGACATTCCTAATTTCGAAAATATAGATTTTCTACTGTCATGCCTTCCTTAGGAAATGAATGAGAAGTACTTGACAAATCTTCAACGTTCTCTGTCTGTGAGTGAGACATAACCAATCTCAACTTATCTTCATTCTGCACCTTTGAAGTCTCTTGTTGCTGATCTACATACTCCTTTTCAACTTGCAAATCAAGAGATTCTTCTATAATTTGTTGATTAGAGATTGTTGGAGGACTGTAATGCTTTTTCATTAAATCTGAAAGTTGATGTTTTGTAGCTTCCTCCATAGTTTGTTCAATAATTGATACATGCTCAGAAACTGGTTCTTGTATTTGTTGTAACTATAATATTTCTTCAACCTGTTCCTGTGCATCAGTCCGAACAGTTGCATCAATTTTTTTTTCTTTATGCTCTGCAAATATACACCCAATGTCTGAGAATCACTTGTGTCAGAAAGTTGTTGTTCTTCCACAGAGACAAATAGTGTCCACTGTGATTTTAAATTTCTCAAAATGTCTTCAATGCTATCCGTTTGATTTGTTAGAGAACTGTCTGTCTCTGTAAAAACTATTTCAGCAACAACTGTAACTATACTATTTGATTCATCATTAATTTCGGTATACTTTTCACACTGTAGTGGAATATTCATTAGCAGAGCATCTTCTTCTTTCCATTGCCTCATTAATTGAATAGAAATTCGTGGAAGCCTTTCTTTCCTATCGATATATTTTTTCATTTTAGCAAAAGCTCGAAATTTGTCATGCCTTGTATTTTTCAATACATACTTAATAACATTATTCTTTTTATTTATCAAACTGAATGATGATGTGCCTTTAAAAATATTCTTCACACATAAGTCATACACAGCAAAATTTGACAATTTTGCTGAAATTGCATCAACTATAAATAGAGATGACTTTGAAATAGTCACTTCTCTTTTCTCAAAATTATCAAGCACCTTTTGAAAACAACTCAATTCAAAAGATGGCAAAAATGTTTTACTTATCCATAGACTTTCATTTTTACCCTCACTGCTAGCAAACTTTGAACTACTGCTCCAGCTATCTGAAGTGACCACTTCAACTTATTTCTATGCAGTGGTGGCTTTAAACCAATCTTCAAACTCTTCAACCCTACTTTTAGGAGTGAACCGTTCTGAAGTTGACGGTTGTGGATGGATGGGTTTAGTCTTCTTCGACTTTGGAGCGGGCTTGTTATGTCTTCTTTCAGCAAGTCTTGAAGACTGTCTTATTTGAAATGTATTGAGCGATGTCATTGAATCAGCAAATGATTGTAAGACATATCGCTCAGTACACCTAATATTGTGTATTTTTTCTTCCTGCGACCGTAATCGTAGTCGCCAATTATCTGTTTCTGCATTTTTCTTCTTCTCAACTACAATTTCAAAAACCTCAAGAAAGAAGTCATACCTCAACTTCAACAGCTGTATCTCTTTGTCAACCTTGTCGATTTTGACCTGCCATGTATGTGGGAGTAGCGGTGGAACTTGAATGGTCTTCTTCCCGCGTGCCATTCATATGCTACTGTCACTGAAGCTTCTTCTCCAAGTAATGCACCACGCAACTGTCAAGAAGACTAAAGCACAGGGCATTATGAATTTAAGTCTTATATATGCTTAGAGATTGGGGGTTAAAGTTGTCAGATTTTTATAATCGGATCTTACCATAAAGATATTTGCTATTCAATAATACCTTTAGTCCTTAACTAAAGTTGTCACGTCTAATTCACATGATGAGAAAATCGGTGTTTTGTGTTAAAAGATCGGACGATTGTATTAAACGATTGGCGTTTTAACATTCACACGTGACTTTGTAAGTTAGGTGCATGCGTTGTACAGTATGACCGTCAAGTTAATATTTGAAAGGGTATAGTTAGGTAAATAAGTGTTATATATGAATATAGTTCGTGAAAAATCACGGTAGAATGTCACGTGAAATTTTAAGTTCACACATGATGAGAGAATCGACGTTTTATGTTAAAAGATCAAATGATTGTATTAAAAGACCAGCGTTTTAATATTCACACGTGACTTTTTACATTAGGTGCGTGCGTTCTAAAGTACACACCCTACTACCGAACATCACGTGTTAATGTTAAAACACTGGTCTTTTAATACAATCGTTCAGTCTTTTAACATAAAACGTCAACTCTCTCATCACCTGTGAACTTAATATTTCATGTGACATTCTACTCTGATTTTTCACGAACTATATTCATATGTAACACTTATTTAAGTAACTACACTCATTCCAATATCATGCCGAAATGTTCTAAATAGTGAACATATGTCATCTACTAACTTAAAATATTAGGGTGGAATTTTGTTTAAATTAATTCGATTTGAATTAAAAAGGATTTTGATCAAATAATTAAAAACACTTAACCTAGATCGAATGGGTATAGTTTTAAATAATTTAGCATTAACTGAAATAATATGTCCAGTACGTTGAAGTAATAAGTAAATAGATAATTAGCAAATATAATTATGACTGTTAAATTACCATCACATCATGATTAAATATTAATTAAGTATTCATCATCAAAACATAATAGTCTCAATGCGATACCTTTAAAACGCCTAACTGCTATTCACACACTACGTGTACTTTACAATGCATGTGCCTAACTTAAAAAGTCACATGTGAATGTTAAAACGCGAGTCTTTTAATACAATCGTCCGATCTTTTAACATAAAATGTTGATTTTCTCATCACGTGTGAACTTAAACTTTCACGTGACATCTAACTATACCTATTTGAATATTAAGTTGACAGCCATATTGTACAACGCACACACCTAACTTAAAAAGTCACGTGTGAATATTAAAATGTCGGTCTTTTAATACAAGCATCCAGTCTTTTACCATAAAACATCGATTCTCTCATCACGTGTAAACTTAAAATTTCATGTGACATTCTACAGTGATATTTCATGAACTATATTCATATGTAGCACTTATTTAAGTAACTATATCTATTTACATTACATTTTTGAACTATTCTAAATATTAAGCATATTTAATCTACTAAGTTAAATATTTAAAACACTTAATCGAACATTCGAGTGCTAATTAATTTAGCATTAACTTAAATATTTAAAACACTTAAGGTGAATCGAACATTTGAGTGCTAATTAATTTAGCATTAACTTAAATATTTAAAACACTTAACCTGGATTATGTTGATGATCACCAAATTATGTTTATATTGTAGTTATCTATTGTTTTCCTTTTTAATTTTCAAATTTCAATTAAGTTGATGTTGTATTTTACTTTTTCACGGTCTTAAAACACCTAAAACTAATAATGTTAAGTGTAATTATCTATTGTTTTAAGTGTAGTTATTTATTGCTCTAAGTCCGAACAGTATATGTCCCCCTTTTTGTGATTATTTAACATAGTATTGGGATTAGAAAATAAATGGAAGCATTCAGTCAAATAAAATAAAATTAAATTACTTATACAAACAATTCAATCATTTGAAATAAGAAAAAATACCCTTAAATTACAATTCAATCACTTATACTAAAAAGTTAATTGGGATAAACATACCCTTCAATTACAATTCAACAAGAAATCAGAAAAGTACAAGTTATCCTTGATTTCTCCTCCGATTTTGAATAGTACTGATTATAGTTTCACAAATTTGTCAACCAATTTGTTCTCCTAATTATGTAATATACGCAACATTTGCAAGAGATAATAAATCTTGTCCAGTCGATGTATGTGCATATTCACTTGTTAATTGTAGGTGTATGTCTGTAATTAGTGTATGAGAAATGAATTTCTTATATTTAGCCACTGTAAAAGATCTTGTCTTGAAGGATTTTCTGGGCCACTGATTCACATCATATTTTGTCCCTGATATCAACTTCACAAGACTGATTCCATAAAATAATTTTGAATGTCTGTGCTGTATGAAATCCAAAAACAGTGTGCACTAATTTAGTTTTATTTTCTACATCACAACATATGTAGCATATAAACAAATTCTCTTGATATGTTCAACATGCCCTTTCTTCTGAAAAATCTGTGCTTGCAAAATTTTGGCTATAAATTTGGCATTTCCATTAAGATGTTCAAGATACTATAATCTGTCATGTAAAAGAGTGGTTCTTGTTATTGAACTGATGTTCCAATCTAGCAAGTTCAAAGATGTTTTACCTAATTGTACACCCTCATTTGTAAATTTAAGAGTATCATATACTAACTGAGGAGTGATTTCAAAAACAGTCTAATCTATTTTTGTAAATAATCTACCATCATCAACATATAAGTTAGCATAGAATGCAATGACTTCTTTGAATACATCTAACTTACAGTTTGTTGGTATAATATGTAGTAGACCTTGAAAGTTGAAGAGATCTTTAATCTCTTGTAAATCTTTGAAATTTACTGGTCTTTCGTACAGTATCTCATAATTCAAATTTTTTTTATAATTGTCTAGGCATTCTTGATTTTGAAAATATAGATTGTTTATTGTCATACCTTCCTCAGGAAATGAATGAGAAGTGCTTGGCAAATCTTCAACATTCCGTGTCTGTGACTAATATACAACCAATCCAAACTAATCTTCATTGTGTACCTTTGAAGTTTCTTATTGATGATTTACATGCTCCTCTTCAGCTTGGACATCAATAGATTCTTGTATGCGTTGTTCAATTGAGATTCTTAGAGAACTGTAATGTTCTTCCATTACTACTGAAATTTGATGTTCTAGAGCTTCCTCCATGCTACTTTTAGGGCTCAAAAGTTGATTTCACTAGTGCATACTGTTTTGTTGAAGTGAAAGCAGTATCCACCAATTTGAATGCACTAGACCGTAAGTCCCATCTCATGAGAGGAGTAAACCTGTGACAAATACAAAAAGACGTTTCATCAGCATCAATTGTGGAAATAAAATTCTTTGATGAATATAATAAACATACCCTTCAACATGATCTGGTAGTCTACCAATAGTGCTACTGTGGTATTTACAGTGAATGATCCATCTATGCAATATATATTTGCTTGGTATGTGGGTGATCTGTTTCTTCCATAATACAGAAAAGATATAATGACAAAGAAGACCTTCATTTTCAAATTTCTTGCATGAACAGCGTATGTCATAATTAGTCTCCATATTCAAACAGACTATTTTAGGTTTTCTTGACATCATTAGATTCCAAATTTCAAAACAATATTGCATACTTACTTTGCTTATTATTTTATTAAGATAGGTCAATCCTTTTCTCATTTCATCTTGGAATACAGAAAAAATATTCTTTGTATAACTTGCAGATACCTGAATTTCAATTGAGGTAGAGAACAAAAGTGTCAACTTTATTGTCAAAGTAATTAAGTCTTCATGTTCTTTAAATTGACGTCTTGTTTTCAATGCTCTATCATATTGGAAAATAAATTCTAAAAAAGGAGTATAAGAATGCACATACCCAACAAAAAATGAATTTACGCTCTCAGACCTTTGACTTGTGGTCATGCCTGCCATAAATATATCTTTCATATAGCTTGGAACCCAATGCTGTCGGATGGTATACATGTAATTCAGCCAAGAGTTACCATGCAGTGTTGAATATTTAATTGTCAATAATTCTCACTCCTTTTCAAACTCTTCAGGAGTCCTTGCACTATATATACATTTATTATAATCAACTTTAAAGTTAACATCAGTGCGCATCTCTGGGACATGACAAATGGCATTTCGGCTAATATGTCAAGAACAA
Organism: Amphibolis antarctica; assembly: GCA_024699675.1. Classification (NCBI taxonomy): domain Eukaryota; kingdom Viridiplantae; phylum Streptophyta; class Magnoliopsida; order Alismatales; family Cymodoceaceae; genus Amphibolis; species Amphibolis antarctica. The sequence continues at coordinate 444 of JAMKPZ010005323.1, read as the reverse complement.
TAACGATGTACAGAATTTGGAAAATCTTTAGGAATAACTACACACATTGCATGATCTTGATCTGTAATAATGACCTTTGGATTCTTGCCATACATGCAAGTTTAGAATGTACTAAACAACTAATGAAAGGTTTCTTTTGTCTCATCTACTAGTAAAGTACACCCAAACAATGTGGACTGCTTGTGGTGATTTACTCCAGTAAATGGTGTAAAAGGCATGTTGAAATTATTAGTCATATAAGTGGTGTCAAAAACAACTACATCTCCAAACTTCATATATGCTTCACGAGCCCTTCTATCAGCCCAGAAGACACTTCTGATTGTATGATCTTCATCTAATTCAAAACAGAAGAAATAATTTGGATCCTTATGACTTTGTTGCTGAAAATACTGTACTACCGTCATACATTCCTTGCCTATATTATTCTTTCGCCTAGTCCTGTTA
>JAMKPZ010005322.1:0-27295 GCA_024699675.1 Amphibolis antarctica | reverse complement strand
TTCATCTCACCGTACAAACCAAACAACTCCTTAATCATGGGCATTGAATCCACGACATCGTTTGTCCTTAATTTTAATATGATCACATTTTTCACTGTACATAACTAATTTTTATATTTTTTTATTATTTATAAAATTAAATTAATATTATTATAAATCATAAAATTTAACGTACCTCGTAAAAATACCCCACACGGCCGTCCTTTTCGTCGCCCAACCCAATAACCCACCCAAAACTTTCGGTATCTAATGCTCCGTGGTCCTCAACACTCCACTCGTCCCTTGCATACTTCCAAAGATGATAATATTCATAAGTTTTATATAAATTTAAATATTAATAGTTGTAAGAATCATTATCATCGAAAAAAAAGATAAAGCGAGTAATTTACTTTTTTAAAAAAATCTAATCGAATTACCAAAAAAATAGAATTTATTTTTTAAAATAATTATCAAAAATAATAAGCTAAGCAATGACCCATGCATGGACTTCCTCTTATTTCAATTTTTCTACGTATTGAAATTTTATATCAAAATTAATTGATTATGAGTAGAGGAATTCTTTGTATATTAGGTTTAATTCATTTACTATATTTGTCAATACGAAACTACTTTAACTCTTTCTCATGTATGATTTATTTTTATGCTTATAAGTGTTTAGGGGTAGTTACGCATGAATTGGATTTGATATAAATTTCATCTTAAAATCAATTGACTATAAGTGGGTGTTTGTGTTGCATGGAATTGGGTAGAAAAGAAATGAAATGAATTCATTTCCTACAATCTTGATGTTTGTGCATGTCGGAAATCGTTTCTCGTCATTTTCGTCGCACTGTTCACATGGTGTGAAGTGATGGAAATAAAACCTTATGTCACAAGACGGGATTTGTGTGGAAATATCTTTTCCCCCCCCCACACCTACTTGCCTTCGCTTGTCATTACAGTTGTTGACCTCGACCACACATTGACGATGCCCCGACGGCCACTCTAACCCTCGCGCATCGACAATGCCTCGATGGCCACTCTCGCCCCTGGCTCTTGCCCCCCAACACCACTCTCACCCCTACTGCCACTCTTGCCCCTGTGCGCCCTCTATCACGCTCTCTCCGACGGTAGCCCTATTGACGCATTCCTCTCTCTTCCTCTCCTCCATCGACATGCAGGATGTATTTTTCTCTTTCGATCTTGTTCCTTTCAAGTTTCCAACATGGTATTGCTTCAATTCTAACATTGTTTAGCATTGATCTGATTTTTTTTCCTTGATTTCCTTCCAACAATAGTTCCAAGATTATTTTTTTTCATTTTTAGTATTTTTCCTCCATTATACAATTTTTTTACATCGGATCACCATATTTGTGTCAATATTGAATCAAATCTGAAAACCTATGATTGAAAAGATTGGATCCATACACTTGATCGATTGATCAAGACTGGAATTGATTGAAAAGTTTGGGCATTTTTTGTGCACATACTAGATCAACTGCATTATTATACATGCATGAGGAGATCAATTGTTATGTTTCATGCATACTGAATCCACATACTGGATCCACATTTTTTGTTATGTTTCATGCATGTAAATTTTTTTTTATATTTGCATTGATCCTATCTTATTTTTAGGTATATTTCAATGAATGACATCAGTTGAAAAAAAGAAAACTAGTGGAAGGAGTTACTTCAATTGGAGTGTAAAACAAGAAGAGATCATTTTAGACTTAATATATGAGGCAATAAAAGAGAGAAATGGGAAAACACCTGATGGGAAAATTAAATCTGAATCATAGGTTGAAGTGATCAAGTTGTACAATGAAAAAAGTGGACTGAACATTCAAAAAAAAAATATAGAAAATCAAATGAAAACATAGAGAACAATGTATAAGGTGTATACTAAAATAGGTAATCAAAGTGGATTTGGATGGGACATTATATGTGGTCATGCGAAAGTCCTTTACGAAGTTTGGAATTCATTCAAGAGATAATGACAATGATGTGGGAAAATAGAAATATATGATCTTCATTTGTAGAAAGACTTGTACATTATTTCAAACAAAAAATGTTTATTTTATGGACTTCATTACATTCATTATACATTTGAAAATTATTTAATAATTTAAAATAAATATTCTTATATTTATTAATTTTTAAATGTTCATTTTCCTTTAAAATTCCTATTTTTATATTTATTTTATATTATAATAATATTATTTAAATTACATGAAATAATTATTATTTAATTCAATTTTGTTTAATTCTGACATGTGCACAAACATAAATATTCCTAATTTTGTTCAATTCCAAGAGGTGCACAAACAGCTCTACATTGGAATTCATTTCATTTCAATTCAATCTCGTCACTGAAATGAATTCCTGTCAATTCATTTCATTTCATTTCATTTTTGCATGCATAAACACGCCCTAAGTGTCTGTTTCTATATACAAAATTAGACGAAAATGAATTGTTAAGAATTCATTTCCTAGTTAGAATTGAATTAAATGAAATTTAATTCAATGAAGAGATATTTGTGCACCTCACAGAATTAAATAGAATTTGAAATTTTAGTATTTGTGCATATAATAGAATTGGATAGAATTGAATTTATTCTTTATTTTTAAAAATAGTAAAAAGTCAATATATTTTAAAATTTTACTATTGACTTTTTAAGAGATGCAAAAGCTAGAGAAGGGGGTTTGTGTCGATGGAATTGAGGGGAATTGAATCGGAGGGAATTCAATTTCGTCTAATTCAAGTATTTGTGTGGATTTTCTCTAATGAAATTCAATTCCTTCTTAGAATTCATTTAAAAGGGGGGTTCGAAATTCAATTCCGACCTCTCCCTTGTGAATTAAGCGAAATTTCTCTACCTACCCCCTTTTCATGAGACATTTTGTAATTTTTGCATCTCTTAAAAAATCAATAGTTAAGTTTTAAAATATATTGACTTTTTACTATTTTTAAAATAAAAAATAAATTCAATTTTATCAAATTCCGTTATATGCACAAATATTAAAATTTCAAATTCTGTTTAATTTTACAATGTGCACAAACACCTATTTATTAAATTCAATTTAATTCTAAGTAGAAAATGAATTCATTTTCGTCTAATTATGTATTCACAAATAGACCTGAGATGTCTTATGGAAGGAAGGAAGTAGAGAGATTCTGCTCAATTCACAAGAAGATAGGTTATAATTGAATTTTGAACTCTTATTTTAAATAAATTTTTTTCGTATATTAGATCTAGTTGATTCATTACATTTATCAACGTACTCTAATATAATATTAAAATTTCATCTCAAAATAAGTTACTAGGTGAAAGGATTTTTTGTATATTAAATTTAATTCATTCTTTATATTTATTAATGTAAAATTATTCTGCTACAATTACCGTGAACGTCAAGCCCCCCAACCCATCTCTTGTGTTAGAGGCCTATGGTGACCACATTAGTGGTGTAAATATCATTATGATCTTGATACCAGGTGAGTTCTCTCTTATATTAAGTTGATATTTTAGGATGAATTTTCTTATTACGATGATATAGAACATTGATTTGTAATGCTGGCAATTTCTTTTTTTTTTCTTTATAAAATTTGAGTAGATATCGTTTTTCTTTAAAAGAAATTAATTAAAGAATGTTTGAATATTTAGCGTTTTCCAAATCACACAATTTATTTTTTTTCAATGTTGGTTGTCGTCTGGTAGGATTTTTTCACGATTCAGCGCTTTCACCATCCAGATATATGCAACGATAGCAATACCATGGATTATAATTTCACAAGTAGATTTCATAATATCATTTTTCTTCCTAATATTTTTATCTATTGTCAAATCTTCCATAAATCTAAACTTATTCTAACAATTTTCAAATAATTTTAGACCTACCTTTACTTCTTTTTTTTCACTAACTCTATCGTGAAATCTTCACAAAAAACTTTTGGTTTTTTTGATATCAAATAAAAAATTCTTTGAAAATTATGTATTGAAACATGAAATGTCTTCGGAATCCACTTGCATAGAAATATTTATTTAAAATATATAATAGCTATTATTAATCACCTATATTAATAACATAACTTTACCATGTTATTATTATTACCAACTTAACTGTATTTAACTCGAGACAGTTAGCTCTTAATATTGATATTTTTCAAACTCGTTTAAGATCTATGAATTCATAAAAAGGTGAAGATTGGGGGAGGGAGTGAGAGGTTTCAATGGGTGTGGTAAGACCCAAAATTTTCATGACTCAGACATTATTCATGTCAGATTGTATCGTGCTTTACACAAATATTTCTAGCCCAAGCACGACCCATTTGGATTGTGTCAGTCAACCGTACCAAATTGTGTCAACCTAGTTTATTTTTTTAATTTTATTTAATAATTAAAAAATAAAATAATATTAATATTATATATTTATAAGATTATAATAAGTTTAATAATTAATATAGATTATCTAGTATGCTTCTTTGCCCCCCTTTCCCACTTCCCCTCTTCCCCTCCTTTGTAGTGACTCCCCTCCTCCTGTCCTTCATGACTGCAATGATACAATTTTGCCCTCCTTCCTTAGGTTCCCCTCTACTATCTATTGACTCTGCTGATTCGTCTTCCTTCCCCTCCTTCGACAATTTAACCAATCCACGGCATCCAGCCCCCTTCCAGCCTTCCTCTCCACCCTTTATCGTTCGTCAACTTCGTTGGATGGCTCGAACTTGTGCTCACCTACCTCCGCCAAATTACCCCTGTTCCCCTCCTCCCCTCCTTCGCTAGATAGCTCGAAGTTATTGTGCCAATTGTGTCGTACCGTGTCGACACGAAATCCTTAAAACACAGCCCAAGTACAACCTAAAATTTCATATTAAGTTAGTCAAATCGTGTTGTTGACCGTGCTGACATGATTTGGCCCAACCCATTTGAAACCCCTAGGGAGAGGTGTGTTGGACAAAAAATTTAAATTTTTTTCAAAATTTTCTTATATAAAATTTTTTTTTTGACATTTTCCATCTCCAGGGATAAGAAAAATTACTGATTTCCTAAAAATATCATCATTAACTTCACAAGACTCTAAATTATCTTGTTGTCATTATATGTATCTTTTATTATCATGACACTATCCAAATTATCTCTAATTGAGTAATTGTAAATCACCAACTGATGCTCATTCTCCATTTCTCTTAATACTGTTACTTATTTTCTCCTAACATTATTTCTCCTCTTTACCTTATCCTTTTTCTCATTCACATTTCTCCCTTTTTCCAATCCCTCCTACGCCTTCTCTTAACACTACTTTCTAACACTTTCTCCCTCTTACATTTCCCCTCTTTCCTGATACCACTTTTTCCCTTCTCTCGACCTTTTCTCTCTTTTACATTTCCCCCTTATTTTGAACTCAATCTATGTTAGAGAAGAATGCTAAGGAAGAAGAGTTAACAATAACAAAATATATATAAAAAAAAATATTAGAAAAAGAAAATATTTACAAATTTTTCTAAAATTTTTGTAAAATACACAAATGATTTTAAAATTTTTCTATTTCCTGATTTCTTTTTTTTTTATTTCTTAAATTTCTTTTTCCTAAATTTTTATAAACACAAACAGACCCAAACTTCCAGACAGCGCAAAATCAAAGGTATATACATACTTGACTCACAATTTTAAAAAAGCTTATTCACTCACCAAAATATAATACCGAGAAAATACCAAAAACGAAAGGTGTTGATTCGTGACTTGGTGACACGACAGTAAAAAGTTTCTATTATCTGAAATTGAAATACAGAATTATTTACAATTTCACACGATCAGTGATAATTTGCAGAGTGTCACACCAGATCTGACGAATATATGACAAATATGGTTCACAGTCAGATCAGGGTTTACAACCGCACAAAAATAAACAGAACCAACAAATAATGATATTCACAGGCTTACGGTTGCATCGAATAATATTCACAGGCTTACAGCGCCTTGGCGATGAATTTGGTAGAGTTAGCCACTCCTTTTGCCGCCGCTTTTACAATGGCACGATTCCGGTATAATCTGAACAAACAAAGCAAAGAGAAGAATGTAAAGACCGGAAGTTTTTCCAGAAACGTGAGCAAAGCAAAAAAGTCTTTAGATTATTTGTTTCAGCGTGGGTATTACGTGTAAGGGTAGATAGGTTGCAACTTTGCCAGCATATATTTATCATGTTATCTGGGATCTAGGGGCTATGGCATCATTTTACGCCATTTATGTGATAGACAACCATTTCATAATAATAAACATATCAAAGTTGTTTATCGGACCCATTTCCTGAAAAGCAAAATTGATTAGCAAAGAATGATGAAGTCTTACGCTGACAAAGCAATTGCCCAGGTTGATAGGGAATAAATTAGCTTGCCAGCATGCCATACATTTTTCAGCGTACGCCAATCCTTCATTCCACCCAAGGCAGTTGTAACAGCTGCAAATGATCAAAGGAATAAGCAAGCATCCATACATGTGACTGAGGGATACCACTAGAGAATCAAAATATGAATTCACCTACAGCAAATAATTAATATACTAGACAACAAGTGAAACTTCTTGTGATTCACATCCAGATAAAGGAAAAAACAAGACAAGAAGTTGCTAGAAAAAGGTCGTGCATGAAATTTTGCAAAGTTATTCTCTGTGCCACGTAAATGAAAACATAATGATTTCAGCTGGTTCTTTAATAAAAAGTTTTGATTCAGCCAGAGGAAAATAGTTTGAGAGGAAAAGATGAAGAAAAAAGTGCATAAAGGCATAGAAGCATGCTCAGTCTTAAGGTATCATCAATAAAATGATGGGGATCCGGGATCCCAAAACTTTTTGCCTCACAAAGTGCAATTAGTTATGGCATATGGTCACATCAACCAGTGGCATTTATCTGCCAAATGAAGCCAAACTTTAGATTCCCATGTGAATACCAAAAAAGTAAGAAAACAGCTTGAGCCGTAAGGATTTGTTAGATTTTTTGGTCAAAGTCAAAGAGATGCTAAAAAGGATTTGTTGATACAAGACACTAAAAAGGATTTATTGACCCAAGACAAGAGGACAACTATATTAGTTATAGAGAGTGATGCAACCATGTGAGTTTAGACTTTAGATTACTGAAATTACAACTCATTGAAACCCTATGTATATCAATCACAATATAGGAAAAATAGAAACCAATCACATTAAAAATAAAAAATGTCTATCCATTGAGTGTGGTGCTGTAGAAGCAAGCAAGAGTCAACTCAAATAAGCTTTCAACATTGTAAGAATAACATTCGAACATAAATAAAGTGTATATATATAATTCAAACAAATCTCACGACAAATAACTATGACGTAACAAAAATGCCAAAATTCTTGGTGTCAGCAAGAGTTTAAAGCAATTCTAAACAGATAAAAGAAAATAAACTTACTTTTCTGCAGTTCTTCAGGAGATAAATTCTGCATTCATATTAAAGTATAAAAATAAGATATTTTCAAGCAAAAGAAAACATCTAAAATTTATGCCAAATTTCAAGAAAAGTTTGTACCTTTGACTTTGGGTTTGCAAGTATGCATTTGGCTAAAAAATTTGCAATGCCATCAACCACATCCTCATCACTGATAACTACATAATTTTCATTATCTATTCTACTTGGCTCTTCAAAGTTAGCAGACTCCACTCCTTGTGTGACCCATACCCAGCGACTAGGCTCTCCATTACCATCATGGACTAGAATTTCTATTGTCTCTAAATCTTCTCCTAATTGTCAACATATAAAACAAACAAAATAAAAACTAGACAAACAATACTAACAACTTGAAATACAAACGAAGCTTTCACATAATGAGAAACCTTTAACTTCTTCAAAAGGGAAACAGTTGTGTGAGGAAACTGTTGATGCTTGATGAAATGCTTCAACTTGATTGAGGAATTTATCAGAGTTAACGACAGCAGCAAGCCGAGGATAGAGCTGTATTAAAATGCAAATATCTTTCAAAAAAAAGTAACTTGTAGTACCTGCTAATTGAATACTCTTATTCTGAACTCACAATCTCCTTCTTTACTTATCCGATATACAATTCAAATAATTCGTATGTAAAAACAAAGGAAAAGTTATGCCATGGAAGAAACCAATGGATACAGGCTGCAACTTTAAAAAGCTCAATAACAATGCAAATTTCTCAATCAACAACATGTCCATTTGTAGATGATTCTCCACCTGCAACTACATCAAATCCTTCTTCCCTATTCCCTCTCCCAAATCTTTTCAAACACCTTACATTACACTTGAAGAATTTTTACAACAAATAGCACCATCTTTTATGGTGAATCAGTGATGCTAATACACATTCCAAGCAATGCTCGCAATTTACAACAATGTTTCTACAGATTTGTATTTCAGTGTTTTTTTCTACCTGTGTGTTGCATGGATGTAACTAACTTTCATCTCTTTTCAAGGTAACTTTCTTTGCTTGTTCGTATGAAGAATTTCTTTTCAAGTCATCTATAGGAGATTTGGAGCAAAAACACACCACAAGCACCCATAATCGACTGTGGAAGAACGTCATCAAGTTACTTGTAAATTTGTCTAGATTCAAACGATATTCAAAGATAAAGTCATGTGTAGGAAATTCGGAGCAAAAACAAAAAAGCTCATTTGTAACTCTGACCGTGTTCGAATGATATTTAATCCTTCATTCCACCGCACAAAACAGAAAGAATATAAGGCAAGGGAAATTCTTCTATCTAAATTTGAAAAGAAGGCATAAGTATAAAACGCAAAGAAATTAAAGGGAAACGCCATGCGAGGAATTGAAGGACATCAAGGAACGCGTACATCTTGGGGGCAATCCGAAGAGATTGCAGGCGATTCCGAGAGGCTCTTCAGGAGGGCGAGATTATCCGCCAAGACGGCTCGCAAACGCTGATTCTCAGACCGCAGTTTCTCCAGATCTCCGTCTTCTTCCTCCGCCGCTGCCTTGCCGTCATTAGGATCCCCTCTCGCCGATGCCGCCACCCTGCTCTCACGTTGGTACTCGTACGCATTCCAGGCGACGTCCGCCACCTCCAGCACCGTCTCCACCATTTCCAAAGGATGCGAGATTCCGTGCACCCCGGCAGGATGCGTCGTCGTCACCATCATCACCTCCCTCTCTTTCTCTCGGCTAGGGCTAGATGGGAGACGCGAAGGCAAGGGAGAGGGATTCCGTAGAGCAACGATCCACCAAGTGGTTGCAAGAAATGAGTGTTGTTGAGGTCAAGTAATGTTTGTATTTATCAAAAAAAAATCTGTCGTTTCTTGGTAGCTCTTGAGAAGTAATATACAAAGGTTATATTTGAGAGTAATTTTTTTAATTTTAGATTTTTTTTTAATTTTTTATATTAAATAAGATAAAAAAAAAGTATGTTATCGTTAAAAGTGATTTTTGATTGATAATAAAATAATATTAAAAGAGTATATAATCATTACGTTGTGTTATTTTTTAACATTAAAATAAATAATTTTAATATTAAAATTATATTTTTTAATATTAATGTGATTAACAATAATGATAAATCACGTTATTATTACGTTGAAAATAATTTTTCATTTGATGCCAACTAATCACGACATTTTCAAAATAATTGTCAACATTCAAATGCAGAAATTCTGCTTTTTGCTCTTGCTGTCTTTTACTAGAGGTTTTTTTAATCTTTTTCTTCGACTTGGTTTGTGATTAGTTTTAATCGATTTTTAAAATTATTTTTAATATTATTATTATTATATAAATTTTTACAATTTTAATTACTACATAGAATTAAGTTTATTTACGAAATTAACTTTAATTTTAATTGTAATTTTTAAAATTAACGAAAATTGACCTCAAAGAGTATTTTGCCTTATCTCTGCTCTTTCAACCTTTACATTGACTAACAATGATCCTATCCATGGTCAAATTTCTTCTCACACTATGGATAATGATATTTCTAACCATGTTTAAATTGTACTTTACTTTTTCTTGTCATTCATACTACTTTTAATCTCTCTTCCACTACACCTTTTTTCTTTCTAAATCCTGTAAACTCTCTAAACCTTTTGTAATTTCACAATTGTACCATTTCATTAATACAACTTTAACTTATCCGTCAAAAAAACACATTCAAATGCAGAAATTAAGGACGTGTTTTATCTTAAAATTAATCAACGGCTTTAAAAAGAACGTTCGGCAAATATGAAATATACATTTCTTTTTCGTAACCATTGAATTTTCATAACAACATCCCGACAATTACCGTTGATGGCAAATACCAAAAAAAATTAATTTGGCCGTCAAAATTTCTCAAAAGCTGCCGTTGATTCCAACGGTCCGCAGTAACTGAGATACGTACAATCGTTTCAATCACTTCCCCAGCAAGAGAGAACGAAAGAACTGACCTCTTGAAAATGCAAGAAATAAGCACTTGCAGCTTGCTTTTTTCTGAAAAGATGTACAAGCACCTGCAGCTTGATTTTGTCTTTTCGAAAATGCAATTGCAGCTTGCGTCGGATGAAGATTGTTAGCTTCGGGGTGGTTGTTGATTTGAACGACGACCAACGATTTCATGCACTGGTTGTTTTTCTCTTCCTATCTTTCGCCGAATTACAGTCTTGGGTAGCTTTACCGAATTCCGATCTGCAATTCCAAGAGCTAACATGAATCTAACATCCAGAACATCATATCTGCCGATTGAGAGCATTTAATTAATAATTTCGTTTGATATGATTTTTATTTAAATCAAAAATCACTTTTAATGTAATAATGACGTGAGAAATTTTTAAGATCGATTTTTTAAAAGAAATTCAAAAAAATGTTTGATACAAAAAGCTGAAGAAGTTTTTTTCTGCTTTTAGAGCTGAAAAAGCTCCTAAGCCAATGTTTTATGGCTTTAAACACTAGAAGTTGATACCTACAAAATATAGTTTCACATGAATAATTAAAAGATCTAATTGATTTTAAGTTAAATGTTTATATTTCAACATAATATCAAAGTATAAAGATTCTAGTGATGAACTCAGACATCTGTTAAAAAAACACTCATAAGACCTAAATGAGTTTACAAATGAAGATAAGTATTAAAAAATAATTCTACACGGATTAATTAAAAAGATGAAGAGTGAGTTGATATAAATAAACTTTTCTACCCATATTCAATTGATTTTGAATTGGATGTTCACATTCTAACACTAACATCATATAATTCAATTCAAAGCAAATAGAAAGAATGGAGTAGCTTGACTTTTGAGTAGCCCTCCATGGACTAATTAAGAAGATGAAGAGTAAGTCAATCTAGAGAAAGAATATTTTCTTACACACGATCAATTAGTTACCTATATTTCAACACTAATATCATATATTCAATTCAAAGAAAATGGAAATTGTCACGATGGTATAGTAGCAAATTCGGACAGTGAACATCCCTGAACCTTACCCTCTCCACTAATGCAATATTTCTTATCCAAGGCAAGGCAACCTGAGAAGAGCAAGTCAAGGAGGGTTGCAAAGTCAAACAGTCACTTGAACACAGGCATTTGCCCCTCCAACCCTCCAATTTCTTCCCTACCTTACAAATAAGGAGACACCAATCCTCAATTCTAGACTTATGCAAATAGGGTGGGGGACAAGGCCCATGGAACTAGTCAGAATTGTTTGACTTGCATTTGAACACGTCTGTCAGATCCCAGGCTTAACAAAGAAGTCAGAATTGTTTGACTTGCATCTGAACATGCCTGCCAGATCATGGGCACCCTTTAAAAAAGTTGATTTTCAAACCTATCAACGTTTTAAACCACCTAATCAACAATAACATAGTGCAATTACTCTTTAACTCTATTGTGATCAAAAAGGCCCTATGCTTGAATCTAAGTAAAAATACCACTACCACCAACAAATACATTTCAAAAAACCTTTAGAAGAAAATGAAGCCTGTGCGTCCCAGGCATGGCTCCACAGAAGACAATAGTATTATCAGCATGCTACAAGAATGACAACCAATTTCTCCCGACCAATCTCCTATAATTCCAACCAATCACCATCCAACGCTCTGTCACACATACAGGACAAAGCATTGACTCCAGATTCAATAGGATAGGTGACAAGATATCCCTATCTCACTCCTCTATCACAGTTGAAAAATTTCCTGGAAATACCATTCATCGAGACCGATCACTTGGGAAAAGAGAAGGTGATCTCCATCAACACCAACCACTTCTTAGGGAAGCCATAATGTCCAGCCATGCCAAGAAGAAACCTCCAATTGGGATTGTCAAATCCCTTCTTGTGAAGTCCACTTTGAAGATAATCCCAGATTTTTTTTGGTGTTTGGTGACCATACTCATGGCCATAGATTCTTGTGCTACCACAAATCCATTTCATCAAGTCATGTCCCTTAATGAATGGCATTTTAGATGGATGAAGCAATTTCCAATAACAATTAAAAATCCATTGTTGAGAAATTTGGTTATAATCATATACTTGTATCATCAAACTTATGCGATGGAAGTCCCGTATATACTCTGCTCTGAATTTTTCAGGAACAAAGAAAAACGACCTTGCAGTTGATAGGGTTACAGTTAGCATTCTCTTTCCAAAATTCCTTCATGATCTCTCCATCAAGTCCGTGACAATTACTGAGAGTCTATTTGGGAGTGTTTTTAGGGTGGGTTTTGGTCAACCCAAAGGGGATACAAACTACTACTGCAAAAAGCAGCTAGACTTAAGGGATGCAAAAATAATTATAAGTGAGATTTTGGCCTAGGACAGCTTTTGGAAGAAGCTGGATTTTGACTTGGATGCTAAAAGTTGTCTAGGAGAAGCACTCCCAAATGAACCTTGAATATAGTAAGGCCCATCTGGCCCATGTGAGTTCTTAATTGGCACTTCAAACATAGTCTAATGCAACCAAATGTGATAGTTTAGCTGACTAAGAGCAGCAGTACTCATAATTCCTGCCAAGGATCTATAATCCTAGTAAATGAAAAAACCCACATTATTCAAAAAACAGAGTCTGGTTGAACTTATATTTTGAAAACTGCACAGATAAACAAGGAAAGAAGTTAGACATCACCTTATCTCCATCTGCTTTACCTCAAAAAAAAGTTTCTTTTTAAGAAAAGAATCAACCCCCTCATCTTCAAAGACCTCATTCAAAATTTTGATCTCGGAAATCTTATTGATTTTCCTTCAACTATTACCATATTTTGGAAAACCTTGTATTGTTGTCACCCTCTTTAAGCCAAAATTCCCTTGAGCACAGCCATCAATGAATCGATCCCCTCAAGCACCAAGATACTCTTTAAGTCTATTTTGGCAAAAGCTTTTACCTCCCTTTCAAGATCAACAAGCCTTATATCTTCCTCATTTTTATCCAACTCGTGAATGGTGGATAGGATATTCTTTTTTTGCTCTTTGTGTGTCTTTGAGGAATTTTTCAGTTCACAATTGGTTTCTTCAAACTTTTGTACTTATTAGTATAGTCTTGCATTAGAGAAAATATCTGAATAGATCTAGGTCCCAACAAATTCATCCAATCTAGAAAAGAGAAACTTGTAGTCATTCAATTCTAAATTGATCACTTCTATCAAGGAGTCACTTCTACAACTAGTTCCTAGGCACCAGCTGGCTTGGACAAGTTCTTTGAAGCTCTCAACTCTTAAACAATGAAACCCACTCTAAAGGACCTCCTCAACAATCTTCCTTCATATTGATCAATAGTGGAATGTGGTCTGACCCCACTCTTGCTAACCACTCGGCCATCAAATGTAGATATTCATTGTTGATTTTGAATAGGATCACCTCCTTATGCACAGAGATGGCCTTCAAGTGTAGTTATATCAGCTCCAATGAGTAGAACCATGATGTGAAAGGCCTCCAATACTTAGTGAAGTGGTTACCACTAGAATGCCTTTTAACACACACTTGTTGAAGTCACCCATCTCCAACAAAGGATAAGACCACTGCCACTTTTACATCTAATAGCTCCTTACTACAGGCTATTTTCAGAGTTTATAGATCATGTGGACTATAGACCAAAGTAGATCCATTGCGAACCATTATCCATATTCTGAAAGAAAGTTGAAAATTGAAATAGAAAAGTAACCCATCATGGAGTCTATTAGTGAGAAAGTCTAACTATTCTAGGTCATGATTACGCCTCCTGAAGCTCATATGGAAGGATTAATAAACATTGGATCTAAAATTCCACAACGCAAATGTCGTAACACAACACCATTATCATTCTCCACTTTGGACTCTAGGATTCCAAGCAAAGAACTCCCCACTAGTTTGCACGAATTCCCCCACCATCACTGTTTAGACTTTTCCTACAAAATGTAACGTTCTTAAACAAGGCATTCATGGAACTTTTGTCAACCTCCCATTGATGGCTTCTATCAATGAAGTGAGAACTTTCTCCCTGTCCAGTTTTCTCCAAGCATCCTTAAAGTTATTTAGCCAAGCTCTAAGGAAAAAAGCCAACAGTCCTACTCTTGAGGCTGCAATGTTGTCCAACCAAGCATGCTCCTTTCCTCTCACAGTGGGTACCAAAAAGGATTTGAAGCTGGGCAGAGGCAGTCTCTTTTGTTAAACTTCCTCGACTAACCTGGTGTCAATATTGCCTTCTTCTGTAGCAGTGTTAACGAGTTTATCAGGACCTGCTCCACTCCAATCTTAGAAGGTGAGGTCATGCATGACACTGAGACACCCGTTCACATGATCTTGTCCTCTAATTTAATTGGATTCTTTTGCTGAGGAGTTTTAGTTGCTTTAAAGTATAAGATAGTCCTCTGCTTGCAAAACATCTAATTTATTGTAAGAGAAAGTGAATCATAAAAACAAATGTTCTTTACAAATTAATACAATGAAACCATTGTGCAACTGATTTTTGTTAAATATTCTTCTCAAATGGATCCATTAAAATACGAACTTTTCGTCTACTCTCTGTCATGGAGCTATTTTAATCAGGGAAATGATGGAAGAATGTCAAGAAGTTACAATTTTGATTGTTTCCAAGGAGACACTCTATTTCCTCTCTTCCTCTAGAAGACTTTTGGGAGAATAAACACCACCATTGACTATCGCTTTAAAAGGGCGACTAGAACAGGTGGCTGTCAAATCAAGGTTTTCTCTTTCCCACAAAGTTATAGTGAAAATAAGATAGATAATGTATGCATAACATAAGTTGTGGACCATATGCAGGCTCAATGTATGAGAGATCGTTAAAAAAGTTCCATCATCATATTAGTCATTACATACTTACATGAATTTTAAAAACACAAATTTATAATCTGAAAAAAGATGGTCAATAATATTTGACCCTCAAGGCTCAATTAATAAATAATGGCATGGATTTGATCCCTCTTTCTGCAATTCTACATCCTAACTTTGTCCATACTTTTATGGACATATGGCACAAAACTCAGCTGATGCAATAATAAATGAAACAAACAAAGCATTGAAAACTTGATTGCTTATCTGAAAAATAACTCACCCACAAGTTGAACACTTCTTGTGACGTTTGCAGAATATGGACAAGCAGACAGAACAGACGTACCCCACACTAATGGTTGTCTTATGGCAGAAACAACTGCAAATATGGTGTCCTGTCTGAGAACCCAAGTGGAAAATAGAGAATGCAAAAGGAAGAATTCATTGAATAAGAAGATATTCAAAAAAATTTACTTCACATGATTGTTGTCCATGCCACTTGAAATCCAAAGAGAAAGCTAAGAAAAGAAGGATGGTTTAAAATCACAATTCTTGTTATAAGGTTTGAAAATTTTATTAATTATCAATCAAATCCCCTATGAGCTGGCTTTTAGGTGAGTGAGGCCCTTGGTTTGTAGGCTCTACTTGAGTTCAGCCCAGTTGTTTTTACAATGCAGTCTGGTTTAGCCTTTTTTGATCTTGACCTTAAATGAAATGGATTCCTAATATGCAAAAATCAAGCAGTAACATATATATAACTGCTTTTGCTAATTTTGCAACTTGCAAATGATTAATACCACTAGATCATACATCAACTATATTTAGTTTTTCTTTCCATTGGCTGCAGAACCATGTTCATCTTCACTGATAGGTAAGTTCTTGATCAACATTGTTGTATGCATATACTTTAGGAGAGTACACGTTGTTCCTTAATTAAGGATAATGTCAACTCTATTCCAATATACAAAAAAAGCATTAGCTGGTCAATGTAAAACTTGCAGTACGTGCAGTCCATGGTCATGTTGATGTGTTAATTAACTACCTAGAAATTTCTTTTCATGGTTCTTGACCTAAGTTTTTTTAATCCTTGGGAACAAGGATTTTAAAAAGTTAAAGAATGGCACAAAGATTCTACATTATAGAAATTCTTGCAACTTAAATTTCAGTTTAAGTTAAGCTGTCACTTACTGATTACACTTTGTAAAATTCTTGCAATTTTAAGCTCAGTTTTCAATTTCAATGATTTACTAAGGTTAAGATACTCACATATAACATCCTGTATTTTCTGATTTCAATTATACTGTGATTTTCAGCAGTGGATACAGGATTTTTCGTGAGGTGGGGCACTAGTTAAAGTATAAATTCTTTCTAAATAAAATTTAAAAATATAATGTATTTAACAAAATGTCAAATAAGGGAAAATAAAGAAAAAGTAAAGCTTATGCCATTTTAATTACACAAGTTTAACAGAAAGCAAACTAATCTAATTGATCCTATGAAATATAAGATCTTTACTAAAGTAATCAATGCAAAAGGCAATCTTAAGATGACGTTCCTTGAAAACACCTGAGCTAAGAGACAAAAGGAAAGATAACAATCCAATTGTAATAAGACAAAAAATTATAAAAAAGGGAATATACATGTAACATGACAATAATGACCTATTGATTCAATTAAATGATAACAAATTGTAATGGCCCAAAGAAGATTCATGTTCTCTCTAAAACTTGGATTAATGGAAGAGGGTTCCTCTATTGTTTTAAGGCACATAGGATCACCACCCAGGTGGGACCAAACAAGTCTCTATCAGCTTCGACGTCCTCGTCAGATGGCCCACACTTATTGCAGTTCATCACCATTGATGGCTTGCACCCTTGCACAGGCATGTCCAAGCCCATGCAAGATTGGGTTAGAATACCAGTTGTAACAACCCAAGGGCTTATGCTCTTTGTAAAACCCAAGTTAAGGAGATGGGTTCCTTTGCCATTTCAAGGCACATGAGATAGGCACACCATCCATGTGAAACTAAATTAGTCCTTATTGGCCTACACCACACATTTGCGCCGCTGATGTCTTCATTGGGTGGTCCACAACCATTGTCATCGATGACATGCACCCACAGACAGGCACATCCAGACCTGTACAATATCAGATTAACTTAAATATCACTTGTAATAGCTTAATGAGGGCTCATGCTTTCCCTAAAACCAATTTTAATATCTTGCATTCCATACTTCTTAAAAAAAAATTGTTCTCAAAACTTAAATATTATCTAAATTTTCAAATAAGAAGGGATACTTCCTTCTAACATCCTGAAGCAAACATCAACACCTTCTCTATCAAGATCCTCTAAAATATGTTTCTGCTGATTCAAAATAACTGCTATAGTCCCATAGGACTTCCTGCTTAAAGCATTTGTCACCACATTTTCTTTCCTAGGTGATGTAGGCTGATAGGGATTGGTTTAGTCCTATAGAGGTGGTGATGAACATCCTATGTGCCTTAAAATGATAAAGGAATTCTCTTCTCTTAACCTGAATTTTGAAGAGAGCATGAATCCTCCTTGGACCATTATAATAATCAAATATTATAAAAACTATAATGCATAAAAATTTCTAACGAATAAAGATAATTTTAGTGTTATATATAGTTTCTTTCATATGTGGTGCCCGGGCACCAAGGTGTGATAGGGTCAATACCTTGGAAGCCTACATTGCATTGTATTAATCAAGCAGATTTTCTGTCAGATCGGTTTAATTAAATATACCTATATATATATATATGTATATATATGTACATGTGTGTGTGTATTACTATAATTTCAACATTTATGGTTAAAAACGTAAAAATAAAGCTAAATAAGAGGCTCTAATTAGTCTTTGTGACAATAAGCAAATTCATCATTTTGATCAAGGCATGTAAAAAATATAACTTTATTTCTTTTATTTAAATGATCAACTTATAGAAGAATAAATTAATCACCATGTGAACAATTTCAAAATATGAAGACATGATGATTATGATATATTTGTTCGAGCAATTGTCTTTGACAATTTGTCATCAATCAAAAATGTTAACCACTTCGAATAAATTCATTATGATTTTCTAATGTGTGTTGTGGCTGCTAGCAAAGAGAGGATAGCCACTGGTGGAGAGAGGATGGTGGGTGGTGGTTCAGAAGAGGGTGACAACTAGGATTTTCCTCCTCCCTACTAACATTTCTCATACCTTTGGACTTTTAAAATTTAAGCTCTGATATATGTTAAAGTTCATATTAAATCAATTAGTAGTGAGAGAATGAGACACAATGTTATTAAGTCCAAATTCAACTACATCGGTTTCAGACTTTTTTATGTCCAACAATGTGAAAGTAGGACAAAGAAGCCATCAATGCTTAAAAACAAAGTCTTAATTAAAAATTACAATTGTAAATTTTCATATGAATACTCTAGCTTTAATTTTTTTTAATTATATATAGATTCATAAATTCCAAAAATGGTGGTGACTTTAAATTAAAATAAAATGAGGTTAAGATATATGTTACAGAGTTCAAAGATGCCATTCCAACAATTCTTTTCTGTTGCAAGCATGATCTCAAGATAATATTCTAAAATACTGAAGTCTAAAAGTTGTATCCAAAGATTCCAAACTTCGAGTGTAAAGAAAAGAATTTAGAGAAACTAGCATGACTTAAATTCAAAGGGCTTACGAGGCACGGAAATCTACTCCCACAGGTTTTGGAAGTTGCAAGAAATTTCTTGATTGCAAGTCTGTTGCGAAAACCATCTGAAATATGAAAAAAGTTATAAAGTATGATGCCAAACACAAGTTGAAAAAGATTCAGCAGAATTAGTATTTGTTCTCTCTCTCATCAAAATTTAGAAGATACTGGTTTTGCTTTTTCTTTCTTCTTGTTTCCTTGACTCTGAGCAGAAAATAAGTTTGCTTCCCAGAGAAAAAAGAAACTAAAATTTTCCCACAAATAAATTCCACCATTCCATTACATGTCGAGTAGCCTCCAAGGATCACCAGTCCACTAGAATTACTCGGATTCTTCATTTTTATTAAGCAACCTTACATGAAGAATATTTGTACATATTGAATTCAACAACAGAAATGTGATAGTGTTTCTTCAATAACATTAAGCCATTATCTTGAAAGCAGGTCTCTTTTCTTTGAAGAAGTGATAGGCTAAATGAAAGGAAGTCTTATTACACAGCAAGTTCTACTTTTTGAAGAGTACTTAGGAAAAAGGTATTCTGTTGTAAAAAAATTTGTCAGTGCTGATTGTAAGCAAAACGAAATTAGTGTGTGGAAAAAGAAACACAGGGGCCTAGTCTTTAACGTGGGTGACTAGACACCAAGATGTAAGAGGGCTATGCCTTGGAGGCCCACCTCACCTTTCCTTGATCAAGTGGATCTTCTGTCAGACTCTACAATCACCCCATATCAGTGCATAAAAAATCATCTAAAATTGAGCATAACATTCTTCTGAATTTATGGTTCTTTCATGTTTACACCATAATAATCACTTCAATAATCATTCCCATATTCATCAATGGGGATAACCAGGAAAGCAGGTCACTGAGGAAGACTGCTTCATGCTATTTCATTTAATCTGCAATTTTTTGCATCAATTTCTTTTTTGATAATGTCCCATGAAGAAAGGGTATGAGTACGTGATTATGAATGATTATGGAAATGCACAGCAAAGAAACATCAAACAATAAAATCTAAAAATCAGAACTTGTAGTACTATGACTCTCCATAATATGTTTGTTAACATATTGACAAATAAGAAATACTGCCAAAGACCTCTCAACTCCAAAGCACAATTTGAAAAACCCCAATAAAAAACAAGATGACATGAAAACATACAGAGAGATATTGAAATAGTCCATCCAATTGTTGTGGCTTGAGATACACTCCACCAGTAATATACGAAGCCTGCAAATTTGGCAACACATGATATGTCAAAGGTGAATCCAGATCATATACGAATAGATCAAAAATGATGATTGCATTCATGAAACCTGTTGCAAGAATGCAGAATGCAGGCCCATGACACAAGAATCTATGGGAACCTAAAAGGCAAGAAAGAAATCTGTGAAGGAATATAGCCTTTCAAATTTTAAATAAGAAGGCATACAACAGCAAAGATAAATTTTGTTATTTTAGTATGTTAGAAGTTAAGATGCTAGATGTGCAAGCATGAAAAGAGAAGAAAACAATTCTACGCATAACAGAGGTATTGATGTTTTCATCCTTTCACTATGCATTTTTTGGTTTCTCCATATGTCGTTTTGTTTTCAAGTTTTAGTCATTTTGAGTCCAATGACAGTCTTATCAAGAGTGTTCCTCTACTAAGACTAGTTGAGTTGCTAAGTACAGATGGAGGTGACTCCACGAATATTGAACTAAAAGTTCAACACCCATTATAGGTATACCACAGATGGCAAGGAACACAATTGACTCCTACACTCAAATCCTCTTCAACTACAAATGCAAATCCAACTTAATTGCTAGAGCCTCTGAGCTACCCATATTCTACCATTCATTTTCTATCTTATAATCATCAAAGACCATCTACTCAATAAAATACCTTGTTTATTTTATTTGAGTTTATTCCTCAAAGACCATTCTTATAGTTTACATAGATGACATATTGGTGGTAGACAATGATTTTGCAGGAACATCAAATAGAAAGAAATATCTTAGAATGCACTTTGTTACTAATGATATAGGTAAGCTATGATATTTCCTTTGTATCATGTTTGTCTACTCTAAGGGAAGAATGTCACCATCCAAAAAAATATGCATTAGATTTTCTACAAGAGACAAAACTTTTAGGCTGCAAACTTGAGAATATTGCCGTAGAAAGACCCTAAATTTTTGGGATGATACTTTTAAGCACTTGAGGACCCAAGACAGAGATTGATTGGAAAACTCATTTATTTAACAATTACTCAACTTGACATTACTTTTACAGTTGGTTTGCTTTTCTAGTTCATGCATGAGCTTTGGTTAATTCATTGGGAAGGAGTTATTTGTGTACTTGCCTACATTAAAGGAGCCCCTAGGAAATGTTTGGTCTATGGGAAACATAATCATCTCAATATCAAGGCTTTTTCTTACACCAACTATGTAGGAGATGATCCATAATTGTACTCAGTGGAAGAGAGGAGAAGTATAGGGAGAGATGTGTATTTGGAGGTAGAGAAAAATCCCTTATATTAACATAAGATGAAGATTAATACAAGGAATAAAAAAAACTCTCCTCCCTCTTCTTACGTACACCCACTAAAATGAGAAGGAAGAAGTCCTTCACGTACAGGCAGGCCAGCCGCATGAAAAAGGAGAGAGAGACCCCCTTTTAAAACACACAAAAAAAAACTAAATGAAACAAAGCCATGCTGGAAACTCGTTCCACTTATATGCATGAAACTCGTTCCACATTCTCCAACACCATGTATGGGACTTGGTCAAGCCATGCCCCACATGCTCTCCCCCACGTCCATGTCCAACGTCATGCATGCTTCCACAAATATAGCACACCACCATTCCATGAACGCCACCACGTCATGAACATCCACTCCCACGTCCAAACAACCATGCATGAAGGAGACTACATCATAACTCCACTGGACTCCATTCAACATCCTCTTCATGCCACATTGTCTTCACCACGAACTCAAAAACAAGCTTGAACATGCCATCGATGTCATGACCAACCATGTTGTTCTAAACCTTCAACATTCAGAGCCAACCCCGGATCAAGAGACAAAGGTGATAAGAAAACCACTTTAGGCTATTGCATTTATGTTGAAGAAAACCTTGTGACTTGGTACAACAAATAGCAATATGTGGTCTTTTAATTCAATGTTGAAGTTGAATGCAAGGTTATAACACAAATGACTTGTAAGATGAGGTAGATAATGTCCTTTTTGATGAAACTTATGTTTGATATTAATGACCCATTTGTGTACGCAAAATTAATGGAAAAGGAATTAACAGAAAATCTGGAATCGATAGAAAACAGATTATCTGATGAAGTGTTAGTGTACATGATAGAATTAGATGAAATTAAAAATTTGGGCATTTGTGCAAGTTCTGAAATTTACAGGAATTGAAAGTGTAAAAAGTGAATAAAATTATAAATTAACATGATTAAATTCAATTTCAAGGAAAAATATTCTTATACTAAAAAATTTTACAATATAATAAATTAAAAAATATTAATTTTTTTTTAAAAAAATCAGTATTAAAAATTGTTCAAAATTTATTACAGTAGAATAACTTAAACTTTTTTAACAAAACCGGTCACCCAATTAGGGCATCAAAAGATCAATCCTTGGGCCTACATGCAAGAGGCAAGCAATACATATGGGGGCAGGCAACACATGGGGTTAGGAAACGATGGACAGGTGACATACATGGGTGGACAACCTATGGGAAAGTGGGAGACGTGTAGGGATAGGCAACACAAGGTGGGAAAGTGATGTGCAAGAGAGCAAGAGACGTAAAAAGGTGAGAGGTCAAGTAATTCCCTTTGTTTCCTTATGTCCGACAATGATATGTTGGGAGGTGAGATGTCAATTCCCTTTAATTCAGATATCAGGGGGTGGAAATTCATTTCCCATGAGTCCTTTTATATGAGCATAGGATGGAAATTGAATTCCTATCGATTAATTCTACACAAATAGATCTATTCATGGGAATTCATTTATGTTCAATTCAATTTTCACAAATTTTGTAAACACAAGCAGGCCCTAAAACTTCTATGGATATGCATTATGATAATTAGATTGCTATATTTATTGGAAGTAACCTTACTTTACATAAGAGAACAAAGCTATTTGAAGTTGACTATCACTACAGTTGTGATATGGTGATGTGCATTGTTATTTTTACACCTTACACTTAGTCTTCAAAGTAACTAGAAAATGTGTTCACCGAAGGCAAGGGTGATGGGGTTTGACACAAGTTACATCAAATTAGACATGACTAATATACATAAACTAATTTAAGAGGGAGTATTAGAGTATATTATCATGTGATTTTTATGTTTTATGTATTTCATATCCGTTTAATATCCAACCCTATATATATCTCTTGTAATCCCTTATTAGGGTTGAATTAATGATATATGTTGGAACGAATAGTCCCATATTGGAAATGATACTGATGTCGATCTAGCTTATAATATAGTTGAGAACCTTTTAACTACTCAACTAAATTTTGTTGGAATATGAAACATTTCTACTTAGTATCAGAGCAAGTTATACACTCTATCCATAAGCCACACCTAAACTAGGGCCCCAACCGGAAACAGTACCAATGTGAGTGAAAGGCCCAGAGCCACACATGCAGGGGAATATTGGGATGAATAGTCTCACATCGAAAACAGTATCGATGTCGATCTAGCTTATATCATAGTTGAGAACCCTCCAACTACTCAACTGAATTTTGTTGGAATATGAGACCTTTCTACCATATAAATTAGATTGAGCTTTGCACTCTACATTATCATTTTCATCTTCTCTTTTTTTAACTATCGGTAATTTATATTTTGCTAAGGCTTTTGCAATATGAATAATCTATGCAATGCACAAGTCCATTGCAAGTTATACCAATCGTTCACTTTCATACGTACCTAAACTAGTTTTCTTATTTGGTGGGACTAAAACAACTTCCAAGAAATATAGTCTTACTGAAACTTCTTATACCCTGATCAAATTCTCATCACCATATAAACTACAATTACAAAGTGATATAGCAACAATCTGCAACCAGAATTGTAGGAATCACATGTCATGATAAGATACAATCATGAAAATGCTTTACATGGCCATGTTGAATTGTGTACTTAGAACTTGTGGTCGTTTCTTTTTGAAAAGAAATGATTTCATCAATTATGCATGTAATTTTTGTTTAAACAGTTGGGTTAGTCCTGTTTAGAAACACTAGGCCCCATCCAACACTTGCACCTACACACATAGTTAGTTTACCTATTCTTCATAGCACAATTGAACTAAGAGAATAATGCCTAACTTGTTTAAATACAGAGGTTCATCTCTTTTTTTAACACCCACTTGTTAAAAATCTATAGACCAAAAATCATAAAAGAGTAGCTTGAATTTTCTCATTCCATGGTTATAGCTTTTTATCTTCTTAATTCTTTGTTTTCTTCAAAACTCCATCAAGGCATGCAGATGATAATATGGAAATATTTATTAAAAAGTACCATGCAGACGATAATATGGAAATACTTTTCAAGAGGTAACAAGGAAATATTTATTAAAAAGTACCATGCTTGTAGCAGATATCCTGCCCCAAGTTTTTGACACTACAGAATTTGGAATAGTGACACCAAATTATTTGCAAATCATAGACTAGTGAAAAAAGCAAAGTTCCCTTGGCTTTCAACAAAGCAATAAAAGAGTATCTTTCAATGATGCAGCTTTTATTATAAGAAAGTGATTCAATGTATTATTGCAGGAAAGTTAATCATTCTTCATAAAATTGCTACTAAATATGATCGCTGTGCTATGTTGCAATGGCAAGCTTACGGATTTGTTAAGCATGAAATGCTAATTGCACCATTGTCAAATCATGTTTGGAGATGATTGGCTGTCCAACTTCCCAGTAACATGAAAAATATATATTTCCAATAAATAGACGCTAGAAAATGTGAAGCTTCTATAAAACCTCACACACATAAGAATTTCACAAGCTTTGAAGGAACAGGTTTTTGGGCATACTGAGGAACGCTGAGCAGAGAATATTGCATTCATCACGGCAACATATCTGTTGATGTACATTATTTAGAGTTGGACTAGTTAAGCTGATCCAAATAAGCATATAAGATCAAATTCATACTGTTCTGGTCCATCTGGAGAACCTTGCAAACATAATATCTGCAAATTGAAAACATTTTGATTGTAGTAACTGTGTAGATGGAAATTCTTTTAAGACAAAGAGACTAACAAGACAAGTTCCATAGAAATTTATTGTCAAAAGAAACATAGCCACCTTAAATAGAATATTTGATTGCTAACACAAAAAGTTAAAAAGACGTGCATTCAAATTTAAGCCTTGAATCTTGTAGCATCTTTGAATTTTTCAGTATAAATCATTGTCAATAACTGAATATCATAGATTACGTGTGCTTTAACAACTAGGCCCAACTTTTCTGAACAGGTACAAACTAAGTTGCTATATAAATAATCACATTGTATTGACACGAGCAAATTCTAAAAAATTATCTGATGATGTCTAAATTGCTGTTTTTCTTTCCATTCCAAAGAAAGTGTTGGCTCTAGGCTCCTAGCCAATATAGATTGTCCATATACTTCTAAACCCCCTTCCAAAAGGAATCACATGTTTGTTCAAAGTTATCACAAAACAACTACTAGCAATCTACAGCTTTAAGTTTACATTTTTAATTAGAAAACTGCAAACTAATGTATGGGATTCCCACCAATGTGGGGCTTGAGGAAGGTTTAATCAAACACAACTTTAACTCAACAAATGGGGATGTAGATTCTTAGAATTCAAACCAGTGACCCACGGGTCACAGTACAACAACCTTACCACTGCACCAAAGCACAACCTCTTTAAGCTAGAATTTTACTTGTGAAAATTTCCTGGAATCAAAACAGTAACTAATATTCTGCAGCTCTGAAAACTAATCAAGGTGGTTTCCAGTATTGCCAAATTGACTTCATCCTTGCCATGACTTGGATGTACAAAGATGGTTTGATGATTAATAACAGCTAGTCATATGTGTATCCATTGCCCAATTAATGATGTTGTCCTTGGTATAATGTCTTAATGAACATCAGGGACAAAGTGTTTGATAAATTAATAGTATGAACCGTTATTTAGATGACATGCATTTTTTTCAACTAATCATTCCACCTGAAGTGAAGATGAGGTGATATTATGACACATACCAACTGAGCAAGCAGGGTTAAAATGACTTTCAGTTTCCAAAATTGACATGCACATTCTGAAAACATTGACAAAGACACATGCATATGTACGTGATTTATAATAAAGATTGTTACCCGTGGTTGTGGATGGATAGGACCCGACCTAAATATTCTCTGAATATCTATTTGTGTAGTTGAGTTAAAGAGCACCTTCACCAACAGATAAGCTTATGTAATTACTCGAAAGTGGAAACAAATCCAGCAACATGTGTAGCAAAATCACAAAAGGATACAGCATAGAGCAAGCGAGAGAGATCCAGACAGTAATGATGGTACATTCCCTGCCCCACTTTCGACGTCCTTGCACAGAGCACGATCTTTCTGTACGAACTCGCTCAGCTTCCCCAGAACGTCTGTGAACAAAGCTGGTCCCCTCTTGCATGCCGCGGACGAGTCGTACACGTAACAGCACGAGTTTACGCCGGTGGCTATGACGACGACCTGGTTGAGCTGGTTGAGCAGAAGAATCGAGTCGAGGAACGGAAGCAACTGCAAACATGAATGTCAAGAGAAAAGCGATGGTGAATTAGGGTTTCGTACTGGAATAGTAATAGCGACACTCACGTGGTTGAGGAACTTAGAGAAGGAGAAGGGGTTGTTGCCGTTGGAAGCGGATGTGGACGCCCAGAAGAAGGGGTTCGTGTCGACGATCACTACCAGTAGGCTGACGTCGTCTGGAAGATCGATGACGGTGAAGAAGAGTGTTAGAGAGGTGGGAGTAAGAGATGAGGTGCGGGGATGGACGTTGTTGTCGACACCTGTGTGGTCTTTGCGAGGGGCGGCGGAGGATGCCATGGGAGTATAGCGGCGGCGGGAGGGGTAGCGATCGGAGCCGGAAAGGACAATCGCCCTTGACGGACTCTGCTGTTTTGTTGGAGTCGAACAGACGAAATGGAAAGATTCGTCGTTCCGACCGTCGGAGGACGACGACGACAACGGGGATACGAGGAATCCGTAGGCCGTCGAGAGATTCGTGTTTGCGGTGGAAGTAGAATAGCGCGACGAAGTTTATATGTTTTTTATGTAATTATATCTTTTAATGATGAAGTATCTTGGTATAATTTTTTTTATGTAAAATATTAAAAGGGGGCACGAGTTCTGTAG